>WWET01001580.1:55875-71592 GCA_011038615.1 Limnodynastes dumerilii | reverse complement strand
ATAAGCTTGTCTGAAGAGATGAGTTTTAAGGGAACGCTTGATCGTTTGTAGAGTCGAGGATAGTCTTAATGGGCGAGGAAGGTTATTCCAGAGAGTGGGTGCAGCACGGGAGAAGTCTTGCAACCAAAAATTAGAGCATTTATGAAGTGCAGAAGTGAGTTGTAGATCTTGTGATGATCTGAGAGAACGTGCTGGGATATGTATGCAGGTGCAGTATTGCTTATGGCTTTATAGGTTAGCAAGAGGATTTTGTATTTGATTCTTTAGTTTACAGGCAACCAATGTAGAGACTGACAGAGTGGAGTAGCTGTAGTTGAGCGTTTTGCAAGGAAGATCAGTCTTGCTGCTGCATGCAATATAGTCTGTAGAGGGGTAATTTTATATTGTGGGAGCATCTGAAAAAATAGAAATGTAATAAAAATTCCATAGTCTGCATACCAAAATTCTTACTCTGCAATTATCTACTTGATGACCCACTCTGGCTAGAGAATGATCGGTTGCTTGCAAAAGTTATCGGACAATACCGCCGCATAATCTGGAGTCCTGCCATAGTCAGTTAAATGGTAAGAAAGGCATCAAGGCTACATAATGCAGATGAATATATTAATGCATAGTCCCCATCGCAATAGGTGCCAAACAGTGTTATTGTCAGGATTCATCTGGCACTGTTCTGCTGCGATGTTCAGTCCCTGTGGACGTCATTCAGTGCTATGCACCCTGGAGGCTGTAGTTTTTTAGGAGGACTTTGTCTGCCAGTGCCTCCTGACTGACTCACTTACTACTTACTTACATCAGCCTCGCCTGTGCTGTGGTGCAGGTTATAGCGTCTTCTGCCTTGTAGCTGCTGCCCTGTTCCCCGCTGTGTTCTCTGACTTCTGGATTTCCTCTCTTGTTGCCTCAGTGCTTTCTCCAGTCTACTCCCTGCCTCTTAAAGACCGCATATACACAATCTACGTAACGAAACGATACGTAGATTGCGTAAAATAGTTACTACGCATGCGCAATAACTGTCATCGGCATCTGACGGATGTATTTCCGCCGAGGGACATTGTTCTGGATCCAGCCCATAGTGCAGACTATTTGTACTGTGCATTTGACCATTTACTTTATATATTTATCGCACATAGTGCATACTACCAGCTGCCCATTATTACTACACATAATACAAGCTATATGTCCTGTGCATTTAACTATTTATTGTTTCTACTCTGCACATAGTGCTGTTTGTTATCATTTATTGCTGCACATAGTGCAGATTACACATGCAGTACATTTGGCTATTTGTTGTATTCTATTGCATTTAGTGTATTCCTTCCTGATACTCCTTGTTACTGCACATAGGGGTATATTTATAAAACGCGATTTTGGAAAAATCGCCTAAAATCCTGTGTGTTTGCTGTGAATATCAAATCACCGTATTCACTAAAGGTAAACTCACGTGAGTTTAGGCATCTGTAAAGTCGCAGAGCCTAAAATCGCAATTGTGATTTTTTCAATGTTACACATACAACTCACTGCATTCACAAAGGTCGCTTTGACTGACTCGCAGTAAAATCGCCATTAACTCGCCATTTAGCAATTCTCCATTGCCTAGAGGTGAATTAGTGACAATTTACCTTGCGAGCCAGGAAAACACATGCCAATCTAGTTGACATGTGTTTTCCTGAGTGTCAAATCTGACCGCAGCATGGTTGAAAGCCTTAGCCATGCTGTGCTGATAGAATTACAATGCTAAGCATTGCTTAGTCTTGTTGTAATATCAGCATGAGCATGGTAAGGCTTCTAACCATGCCGCGCTGTGTGTTGTGTGTGTAACAAAAAAAACAGTCTGCACCAAACATACATGAACACATTAAAGTAAGTGTGAATGTAAAAAATACATTTTCCCTGACTAATGTTCCCTAATGCGTGCACTTACCTCCGGTGGTCACCGTGTCCTATACTAAATGTGTGTGAATGCAGTGTGTGGTGTAATAAAATAATAAAAAATTTTGTCACTCACCGTTTGCTGTCATCTGTCTTGGGAAGCTTTGCAGGATGTGTATAATTTTCTTCACTTGCTTGGAGTCTTCCGGTTGATTGCAGTCACTTCCCTGTTGTTCTGGTCCAGTTCCCTGCCTCTTCGGTACTTGACACAGCGGGGACAGGCTCCTCTTCTTCATCTGTGCTGCTCCTAATGACCATTTGGTTGCTAGGAGGCAGTGTTTTATATATTTGATGACGTCAGAACTGCTAGAGCACCAGTGTAACTGACGTCATAAATTATAACGGTGAGTGACAAAAACTTTTATTATTTTATTACACCACACACTGCATTCACACACAGTTAGGATAGGACACGGTGGCCACCGGAGTTAAGTGCACACATTAGGGAACATGCAAGAGTTTAAAAAATTCACAGGCAATTTGCAGGTTAGTGAATACGGTGAATTCATGCTGAAAATCGCAGCGAATTGCATTTTGGCCCAAAAATCACCTTTTGTAAATATACCCCAAAGTGCGGATCATCTGTACCACTCACCTGGCCATTCTTAGTATTTTATAGCTCATAGTTTCTGTCATAACCATTCATTGTTACTGCACATAGTGCATACTATCAGTGTTCTCCACCTGGTCTCTATTTACTAACTCTGCACTCTGTGCTATGTCTGCTGTTTTCCATGGTTTCTGCTAGTTCTGTATTCACTAGTACCATCTACTAATTCCATACTCTGTGTGCTCTATTACAAGTCTGGGTACTCCTTCATTGTCTCTGAATCTTTGTATCCTGTATTTAGTTTCTATGATGAAGGGCAGCGACCTGCTACTTGGGGCTCAGCCAAGTCCAAGCCCACCACTAGGGGCTCTGTCGAACAACCACCTGATAACTCCACAGCCCGGAAGTTCAGTGTGTGACTTTATTGTACCTTGGTGCCTTGACCATAACAGTTATGAATGTTAAGGACAGCATTCAGTTCAAGACATGAAATTTATTGTGCAGGATAAACAGAGTGGTCAGAACAGTGTAGTGATATGCATGCACACAAATTATAATACAAATCATAATAATACAGAATATAGCAAATAAAGAGTAATACTGAAATCCACAGTAAGCGCATAGCAATGCATGTGAGAGACCAAAGTTCATATAAACTGTGTACAGAGAATACTGGAGTCCACAGGGAACAGTAGTATATCCAATACTGGAATCCACGAGGAGTACTCACAGGGGAAACTTGAACAAAGAGTATTTGGCAGATGAAAGCAAACTTGAACAGAGTACTTGGCAGATAAGGGCAGACTTGAAAAAAGCAGAACTCCAGGGATAGGGATTCAGAAGAAACAGATACTGTGGTTATTTTTGTTACTGCTAGTAACTACCCAATATGGCCGCTGCACACTATTCAAATGGCAGGAGTGTCTTTTTACACACCTCCTGAGTACACATATAGCAAACGGATAGGAACTCACCTACAGGAGGTGCCTTAAAGCTGGGCGGGTGAGCTTAACCCAATATAGTGTTACAAGTTCCCTCTCAGGATCTGGTTCAGAAAGTTATAGAGAGCATACACAGGCATGTCAGCTTTAAAGACTTTCTGGTTTATTGTCATCTCTTTGTATTTTGACACAAAATACCAACATTTGTATTTCACTAATCACATTCTTCAGTAGTATGTTCAGGGAAATCAACCAAACATCACATTAACAATAAAAACATACATTTATATTACATGAATGCAATATAACAGAATTACTGTACTTTCTTTTATAATCTCAATAACTATTTTATGTAGTATGTACTTACTAGTAGTTTATCATTTACCACAACTAAATAGGTTTTAGTTACTTCCAATTGATGATGTCTCCTCATACTAATTCACATCATACCCTCCAACATTTTATAATAGAAAATATGTACAATTAGGGGCGTGGCTTGTCCTGCACAGGGCTTTAATCTGCTCTCATTTGCATGTATGATAAGGTGTAAAATCTCATTTACACCTTATCATATGTGCTAAGCACTCACAGAAGAGGGTCTTGTCACTATCACAGAGCTGTAGGAGTCTGTCCCTGCAGCTCTACTATAGTGATCAGATGCAGAAGGGCTGGAAAAGGAGTATACGGGGGAGAGAACAGCTGGGGTCAGAATCCGGTACAGGAGCCCTTTTAGCTGGTACAGGCCATTAAAAACCGGTACTGTACCTGCTAAATAGGTACAGTTGGAGGGTATGTCACATATATCACACTATTATCATGACAAAACTTGGTTATACTATAACTCAGTTGTTTGTCAGCTGCTAGTGAAGCCTATAGTGCTTTTATAACTGATTGGTGCCTTTTTACTGACCTGGTTCAGAAAGTTATAGAGAGCACACACAGACATGTCAGCTTTCAAGTCTTTCTGATTTATTGTGAGCCTGAAAAGTCTCTAGAACGTTCTAGCATTATTGCTCTTTTGTTACTCCCTGCAGCGCCCACTACTGAATCCTCCACAACTAACACCAATTCTTAAATGTAGTACTATATACAATTAAAGTATAAGGGCTGGATCCAGACCTTGTTAAGTGCATGAACTTAGTTACTCCTGGGCTAAACCATGTTGATTTCAGGGGGAGCCAAGTTAATTGTATTCTTTGCATTCAGGGATATATCTTTGAATTGCTTACTGCACACAGATACTGACCAGCTTTACTATTACACTGTTATTTAGACTTAGGATAGGAAACATCACCTCTCAACTCTAATATTGTTTGCAACAGATGAAATATGACTCCCCTGTAATCAACATGGTTTAGCCCAGGTAACTAAGTTCATGCACTTAACAAGGTCTGGATCCAGCCCTAAGTTACTAACACAATATATGTCTCCAGACATTAATGGCCATTGTTACGTACTATCATACTGTTGTTACAATGTTCAGCGTGACTTGTTTATATGTAGAGCAATACTGATCTCAGTGTAGCAAAAACACTTATCACTGTAATACTGATATCCCATTATACTTTCCAAACTAGCTTGAAGTTGATGCTGTAAGACCGTGTTTACTGATGGTGTCCATGTTGTGTACTTTGGTTGTCCAAGGCTTTCATAAGTCAGAATTCCTGTTAGTTTTTCAGTCCTACAAGATCTTCTCAATTCACTTTTTTGGTTCTCAACTCTATTGTCACCTCCCACTTCCTCAGTAGTAAATGGCATCTAGGAAATCTGAACTGGCACATTATCAGGTACTGCTCTGTTCATATTTTCATCTGATACTACTGGTAATGAAGTCTCCATACTACTGGTAATGAAGTTATTGGATTCTGTAACTCACTGACAGTCTCAGTAACTTGTGGGGAAATTACTACAGGGTGAAATTCCCATACCCTCCAACATGACCCATTCCATTAGGTACAAAATTCTCTGCTTCTCAGTTTCCAACTGTCAGTTACTATGGTCACCACCTTTGTTGAAGAGACAAATAGTTTTTTTAAATATCTGTTATTCATTTAAACCAGGTGAGAGTGACAGTTGGAAGCTCAGGAGTGGATTAAAATGGAACGGAATGGTGTACCTAATGGAATGGGTCATGTTGGAGGGTCTGAATTCCTCAGCTGCAACCCTTAGTTCTGACAATTGTAGTGATACAAAAATTTGAGGCTGTTGTAGATTGTAAGGTACCCTGTATGGTAAAGTATAGGATTCTTCCTCTTCATCTGAGGTTTCAGACTCATGTCTGCATTCTTCCGGTTGGTTCCTCATTTGGGCATGTTTTGCTTTTACCGTTCTCTTTTCTCTGCAATACTTCCTGCTCAATTGGTGAGTCATTTACTGGTAACAACAGATTCCGATGAAGTACTCTGGATTGGTTTTCACCTACTTCAGGCTGAATTCTATAAACAGGTCCATCTCCAAATCTCCACAATAACATGATGAACTGTTTGTTCCCAATAAGAAAAAAGTTTCCTGGACCTCCTCTTTCAGAGAGGTTCCTGACAAGAACTCGGTCTCCAGGTTGTAAAATTACTCCTTTTACACCTCTGTCATAATATTTTTTTTCTCTAGTTGAAGAGTTCTGACTGTTTTCTGATGCTATCTTGTAAGCTTCTTGCATCTTTGTAGCCCACTTCTTTGCAAAGTTCTGATGAGAGGTTTTTTGTGGTACCGAAATCAAATATCAAGTTGACTGGAAGACGTGGTGATCTTCCATATAAAAGGAAAAATGGTAAATAACAAGTTGCTTCAAGTCTTGTGCAATTATATGCATGTACAGTGTTTGGTAAGTGATCTTTCCATGAAGTTTTCTTCTCTTCTAGTAGTGTATGTAGTATTTTAAAAAGTGTTCTGTTTACACGTTCAACTGGGTTGCACTGAGGGTGGTAAGGAGTTGTACGAGAGTGTGCAATTCTAGCCAGTTGCTGAAGTCTTTGGAAAAGATTGTTTTCAAACTCTCTGCCTTAATTATGATGGAGTTTTTCTGGATACCCAAACGAGGAATAAAATCTTGGAAAATCTTCTCTGCTGCTGTTTTCCCTGATTTGTTTCTAGTTGGGTAGGCCTGTGCAAATCGAATGAAATGATAAGCTATTACTAAAATGTATTCATAACCTCCTTTGCTGGCTTCAAGATGAAGATAGTCAATTGAAACTAGTTCAAATGGGACACTTGTCTTGATCGAGCTCATTGGTGCTTTTTCTGGAATATTTAGACGTTTCTGCTTTATACATGTGCATTTCTTAGTGACATAATCCTCCACCTCATTTTGCATAAAGGGCCAATAAAATCTCTCCTTAACTAAAAATGGAGGATTCTCTATTATAAGCTTGACTTTGATTCCTAAGCAGAAAAAAACAGAAATGTTAAGCATAATTTTTTATTGAAAATAAATAACAAAAATTATTCCAAAATATAAATCTCACTGAATGTCAGTGAAGCCATATTTTAGACATAATACAAAATCAAAGCAATGTTCCAAAAATTATACAGGAATTAAAATGTTTTAAAATAAAAATACATACTTACCTTGTTTTTTTTTAACAGGCTCCATGGAATCTGTGTCAATGGTGCTTCACCAGGATGTTGACCCTGAGGAGACAGATGTTATCCTAAGTCCGTTGTACATGGATCCATTGAGCCTGTTTTCTCACCAACACAGCCAATAACAACACCATCACCATCCATGATTTCTCAAGCTCTCGCGATATGTGTGACTGTGTAGTTTATAAAAGCCCTATGTGACCTCCATTTTAGTGGTCAGCATTAGTTGAATGTTTCCTCTTCAACACTGGATGTGGATTTGTGCAGTTGCTAAAACAGGGTTGCCGACTCTCCCGGAATGTCCGGGAGACTCCCGAAATTCGGGCAGTACTCCCGGTATCCCGCGAGAGCCAGCAAATCTGCCTAGCAACACTAGTATACTAGTGTTGCTAGGCACAGGAAGGGACTTGATGACGCAATTTGCGGCATCAAGCCCCGTCCCGACCCCTATTTCAAATAAAAACGGGGCAGAATGAGCCAGGGGGCGGAGCCTAATGACGTGATTTGCATAAACCGCTTCATTAAGCCCCACCCCCCGCATGCATCGCTAGCTTCTCTCCGGGATCTCCCGGAGGGAAGCTGCCAAAAGTAGGCAACCATGTGCTAAAACCTTATCAAAAGTGTTTTGTGCATCATTATGTAAGTAATAACCTTTTAGATTTCCACAAATAATGCTTGCATATTGTGCTTTTTTTATTAGGCAAAGCATATATTGTGTTTTGTGCCTGTGAAAAATGTATATATAATCAAGGCCTACATGTTAGACATTCCTGAGCACATGTTAACCTGCTTTCATAATTGAATAAGTCACACTTGCAAATGTGTTTCTGAGTAAAGATTTTATTGTTGTAATAAAGTAGGAGGTTTGTTTTTTTTGTTCTTTAAATGTGAACAGTACTTTGTTTACATTGATTTAAAGTCTCAGCTTATTTTATTTTTGGATCTGTTTGTTTTTGTAGTATGTCAAACCCAGGCCCCTCACAAGGTCCAACCTCTGTGCCTGAGCTGATATTCCGCCTGCAAAGACCAAAAGTGGTTGCAACATCAGATTTTTCCATTCTGAAAACATTGTTCTGGTGGAGTCTGTTGCAAGCAATTATTCTGAGCTTTTGCTCGCAAACATGTCTTGTGGCAGGAAGCAGTGAATGCAGTCAACTCAGCACGGTCAGACAAGTCATCCACTATAACCCCTACGAGGAGCTGGTGAAATCAATTATTGATTATAGAAGGTGTTAATGTCCAGGGTACTGATGCTCCTGAAGGCGCAGGTAATACATTTGTTTATAGAAAAATCTTAATAGTAAGACTATATAAAGATGCTGATTGTCCTAATTTATTATGTACCTTTTTTAAAGTTGCTGGCCCTTCACATCATGAGGAAACTGCCGCCGAAACCATGGAGCATCCCCAGTTGGCCACACCTCCTGATTTCTCTCAAGGGGAGTTTTGGTAAATTGTCTCCTTTTTCATAGCTTTGTTGTGTAATGCTGACTTTGATTCCTAAGCAGAAAAAAACAGAAATGTTAAGCATAATTTTTTAATGAAAATAAATAACAAAAATTGGTATTCCAAAATATAAATCTCACTGAATGTCAGTGAAGCCATATTTTGTACATAATACAAAATCAAAGCAATGTTCCAAAAATTATACAGGGTGTAAAATGTATTAAAATAAAAATACATACTTACCTTGTTTTTTTTTTTAACAGGCTCCATGGAACCTGTGTCAATGGTGCTTCACCAGGATGTTGAACCTGAGGAGATAGATGTTATCCTAAGTCCGTTGTACATGGATCCATTGAGCCTGTTTTCTCACCAACACAGCCAATAACAACACCATCACCATCCCCGCCACCACCAGCAACATCCCCGCCACAACCAGCAACATCAGCACAAGTGGATGCTGGCCCAGGCAATGCCTCTACAATCCATCAGCAAATGCTGACTGACATCGTTGCAAGTATGAAGCACATTGAGGAGGTCCAAACCATCACCCACACGAGGTACACAACATTACGGCGTGTACTATATACAGTCAGAAAGGGGGTCACTGTTAATCAGCAGGGGTATATGCGGGTGGAGTGTGCTATTGAGCAGCTCAATATTATAATGACGCAGGTGGCGAGTTCTCTGCAAGAGAATAATTCCGTACGGCGTGAGACAAATATGCTGTTAAGGCACCAGAGAGCACAACAAGTCGCACACAACCAACAACAACAACATGACTTAGCATCTGCATCAACCTCATCCGCTGAGACGAGTATGGAGATGACACCTGTTAACACAGCCACAAGTACCCCAATACGCCGTGGAGCACGCACAAGGGGTGGCCTAGGGTGTCAACACCCCACCACACCAACAAGACATTCCTTAAGGAAAACAAATTATTTACTTACAACTTTTTGGTGGTTATTGTATTTTTACAAATTACTTCTGTGCCTTTGTTTACTATAAAAGCCTTTTGCTTCTCTTGATACTATATGAGTAGCATATTTTGTCTTGCGCTGAACCTGGGGCTGGTGATGGTCACTCTCTTCCTCACTCCTATATGTAACTGCCCCAAGGACAGCTACACCAGCATTAAGCAAAGCACTGTGCACTACTGCAAAACCTCCTTCCATCATAAATGTGTCAAACAACACATCTGAATTTGATTTAGGCCTGCCTTTTATAGGACACATATGTCTGTAAGCACTTAACATTGTGATGTTTACCCAATTCGCAGGGAGCCAAGGGTGATTTGATAAACGGCGATTTGATGGTGATTTC
Source organism: Limnodynastes dumerilii (assembly GCA_011038615.1). Lineage (NCBI taxonomy): Eukaryota > Metazoa > Chordata > Amphibia > Anura > Limnodynastidae > Limnodynastes > Limnodynastes dumerilii. Next base: position 61,827 of record WWET01001580.1, on the reverse strand, counting down.
ACTGTGATTTTGTGAAAATGAGCTTTGTGAATACTGTGAGTTGTATGTTTAACATTGGAAAAATCATAGTGGCGATTTTAGGGACGGCGATTTTAAAAAGACATAAACTCACGTGAGTTTACCTTTAGTGAATACGGTGATTTGATTCTCACAGCAATTTCACAAGAGTTACGGCTATTTTTGCCAAAATCGCGATTTGTAAATAGACCCCCTAGACTCAAAGCAGCCACCCACTGAGTATCATCATTAGTAACCACACGACTTCCTTCCCAAACCGCAAATGTTACTTCTGGTGACATTGTTTCAGTGTATTCTTGAATATGATGCTGTAGGTCTAGCGGTATTCTAGACAATGTGTCAGCATCCACATTAGCTTTACCGGGGCGATATTTGATGTCCAAATGAAAGTCTGCAAGCTTACCAACCCATTGATGGCCGACAGAATTTAGTCTGGCCGTACTCAGCACATATGTGAGGGGATTATTATCAGTATACACAGTGAAAGATGGTGCATAATATAAATAATCCCTAAATCGATCACAAATTGCCTACTTCAATGCCATAAATTCCAGTTTACCAGAATGTAAATAATAATTTTTCTCGGCTGGGATCAGGGTTCTAGATCCATATGCAATTACTCGTACTTTTTCCTTTACTTTCCCTTTCCCTTTCCCTTTACTGCACCAAACCTGTCATTGGATGCATCTGTATGAAGTACAAATGGTAGATTGCAATTGGGATATGCCAGTATTGGTGGCTGAGTTAACCTGTCTAGCAACTTGTTAAGCACTGCTTTATGATCATCTGTCCATTTGATTGGTGTTTTGGAGGGCAACTGTGCAGTGTTTTGATCCTTTACTAGATTTCTGATCTTTGGGTGTTTATTTTTTACACCCCCTAAGATCATTGGGCTGGATCCAGACTTAAATAAGTGCTTGGAAATTCCTGGGCTAAACCATGTTGATTGCAGGGAGAGTCAAGTTAATTGTATTCTTTGCACGCAGGGAAATATCTTTGAATTGCTTACTGCACACAGATACTGATCAGCTTTACTATCACACAGTTTTTTAGACTTCGGATAGGAAAAATCACCTCTCAACTCTAATACTGTTTGCAACAGATGAAATATGACACCCCTGCAATCAAGTTTTGGAGTAGCACAGTACATCATCCAAATAAGCAGCATTCATCTCAAATTCCCTCCAAGACATCCTCCATACATCTCTGAAACGCCGCAGGGGCATTCTGCAGGCCAAATGGAATACGCATCCATTCATAAAGGCCCCATGGTGTACTGAATGCAGTGAGATGCCTTGAGTCTTCTGCCATAAACCCTTCATGGTATGCACAGTCCTGATCAAGGATAGAAAACCAGGAGTTACCACCTAAGTTATCCAGCAAGTCTTGAATTTGAAGCAATGGGTGACGATCTGGAATTAATTTTTTATTTAACTCTCTAAAGTCCATACATAGCCTAAGACCACCATCTTTTTTTCAAACACACACTACTGGAGATGAATATGAAGACTTGGATTTCCTTATCCACTTTCTCTCCATGAGGTTTTGTATATATTCTTTTACTCCCTTGTAGAGAGGTTTTGGAATTCGATTGTATGACTTCTGAACTTCAAATTAATTTTTAAACTTAAAGTTGAAATGCGGCCTATGTCACCTTTATCCTTTGCAAAGACATCAGATTCCTCATAAAGTATGCGTCTGGATATTTCTTGTTTTTCTAAGGTCTTGCAAATCTGGATTATTGTTTTGCTCTCCAGTTTGCTCTTCCATATTCCCTATTTATAGGTTTGTATGCATGTCACTAGCTTCTACACTACACTTCTATTCTACAGGATTCACTGTTGTAAAACCAGCACCACCCTGACTCTTGCTCAATAGGTTTAATTATCTTTTCCAAGTGGCTAGTTCAGTTAATTCCTGAATAGCAGTTCTATTAACTTGCACCTCATTTTGTATATTACTTACATTAGACCCATGTATCTCCAGAAATTCCCTGTCTGCTGGGTTGCACTAACAGTTACTTGTTAAGGTTTATTTGAGTTGCTTAATCTTTTTTGTCTCTCTGTTTCCTCATTTGCAGTTTTAGTAATCTGTTCCAGAAGGACATCATAAAATACTGTTAAATCAGATATGTAGTGTTTCAAGTCACTTCTGACACTACTGTCTTTTCACTCAACCCTTGGTAAAGGGAATATAGATATATACCTTGAACTAAATTCTTATCATAGGTAATGGGTCCACCTCCCTGTAGAGGAGCAGAAAGCAGCTTTTGTTTCAGTCCCATTATCCTATACATAAACTGTTGGGCAGTTCCTTTATCCTGTTGTCTAGCATTAATAAGTGCCTGAAAAAATTCTGTGCTGTTTTTTTCTCTGATATGGCAAGGTAGAAAGCGTTTCAGCTCTGCTACTGTTAGATCCTCTTTATTGGTCAACATTTCTTTGAATGAACCCGGCTTTAAAACAGTTCTAATAATTTCGGTCTCAGTATAAATTTCTTTTAGCCCCTCATCAATTTGATTACAGATGTTGTTGAAACTAATATCTGAGTCTGCATCTGTTATTTGTCCACCATATATTTAAAATTCTTCACGGGGCAGAAAAGCTGCTACATCTGTGAGCTTTACTAGACCATCATTTGGTCCTGGCTGTATATGGTGTGTGCTGACTAATGCAGGTGTGTCCTTGTTATTAATCCCCAAATTTTGATATGGTATTTTAACACAACTTTGACATTATCATATAAATCAAGCAGATAGAACATACCCTGATCCTCTAGCATATATAGCTTATCACTCTGTATGCATTCCACAATGTAATTAAACAGTCCTGCTTCCTTGTCATTATTGACATTAGGAACATAATCATCTGTTTCCTGTTCCAGTGACACTGCAATATTGTTTTGCTAGTCTTCAGTCAATTTGCATAGTTCTTTTTTAATGTCCCACACAAGTCTGCTACGTGAGCTTGAGTTAACCATATTGATCTGCTACCTTTGGTCTTGTGCTACTGCCATCTGTCACAACTGTTTCCACCGAGTATCACCGCCAGTGGCGTCTTCTCCCTCACATCTCTGTCCTGCAGTTCTTTAATCAGCAGTCTGCAGTCCGCAAAGCTGATCCTGGCTCGAGCCCCCAAAATGTTACAAGTTCCCTCTCAGCATCTGGTTCAGAAAGTTATAGAGAGCACACACAGACATGTCAGCTTTCAAGACTTTCTGGTTTATTGTCATCTCTTAGTATTTTGCCACAAAATACCAACATTTGTATTTTACTAATCATATTCTTCAATAGTATGTTCAGGGAAATCAAGCAAACATCCGATCTGCATGCGACTACTTCACATATATTATCCTATTTCATTCTTTCCTGCAACTACCTCAGGATATATTTGAGGTAGTTGGAGGAAAGAATGAAATAGGATAATATATTTGAAGGAGTCGCATGCAGATCGGAGTGGACATAGTGGTGATAAAAACATTGGGGCAGATCCAGAACAACGCTTTTGAGCGAATTTACGCATGGCGGACACATAAAATTGTGTTTTGGTAAGTACTCTGCATGCGCACCATAGGAAATACGCTCCGTAACGTAGTGTAAATGTGAACGTATGGGCCATTCACGTATTTGTTGCATAAATCCGTACGTGTGGGCGTGCCAATTGTACGTGAGTCAAAAATACGCTATGTAGGCGGGATTTAAAGTGTACAGTATGGGCATGCTTAGCTGCGTAAATACGTGTTGCACATCCGTACGTGAGCGGTTGACATCGGTTACGTGGGCAAAAGTTAAGGCAGGGTTTGGAAAGAGGAACTCGGTTAAAATACGTACATTCAAGGGGTGTGCCAAGGGGAGTGTATAAAAGGTATGCACGCGTAAATACACTATGCTAGTAAACGGATTGCAAGCAGAGTTCTCAATCTACCCCATTGAGGGGTGGAATAGTAAATATTCTAGAAACCACTTGCGAATAGTAGAGGAAGGAGGAGAAGAAATGAAGTAACAAACGAGTAATGAGAAAAGAAAAAGTTTAGAACGGAGCATTCACAGCCATTGATTATGACATCACCCAGTAGATATAAGGAGGTTCATAAGCTCCCAAAACCATACCTTTAAAAAAGAGCATTCAGTGCTTAAAATGCATTGGTAGGTCTAGGGAGAAGGTTGATTCCCGTACCTGTACTTCACTATAGCCATTCTTCTCCTTCTCTCAGTGCTATTTTTGGTTGAGGGCCTTTTTAACCTGCATTGTTGTTTGAGGAGATTTTGGACATACTAAGGAAAAGGCAGTAGAGGAGTGCTAATAAGGTTTGGGGAGAACCTTTCTCCCATTTAGGGAGAAGTTATTTCGTCATAATAATGAGACAAAACAAAGTTTTTTGAAGAATTGCTTTATTTCATATGAATATTGGTTTTTTTATTTGGATTACAATAAATGAAGAATTGTTTTGACCTTATGCACATTCTCTGAGAGGAAAGAACTGGTAAAACAGAATCTATAACACCAATCGAATATAGAGTGGTTGTTGGATCTGGAGCCATATTTGATGTGGGACGGTTTCTTTTACCCTGGAAAGGAAGGTGGAAAGATTTGATTTAAGGCAATCAAGAATCAAAATCAAGAGATTGTGAGTGGAATTGTTTAATTACTTTCTTTGCTTTGCCGGTAATGCTGCACTAGGAGGATTTTCTTCTTTCTCCTGCCGCTTTGAGGGAAGGTGATCTCGGGGAGACAGAGGACAATCAGGAGTGGATTGTTTGTTGATGAGCTTAAAAACAAGAAGAAATTAGTGTGAGTAAAATATCCATTTTTTGTTCATCATAAATTGTGGATGCTCCACAAGGAGAAGTTTTTCTCTATCTTTTCTTGAGGAAAAAAGATTGAACGGAGGATAACAGAGGAAATCGAAATAAGGAAAGACTTTATAAATAAGGAGATACTTTATAATACGCTTATACCCCAAGAGGTAAACATTGTGAGTATTGAGTCTGTTATTAATACTCACCTTAGACCTATGGTATTGCACAAAGATCTTTTTCTTTCATCCAAGGACCATTGGATCTAGGAGGAGGAAAGAAAGAAACAAAATAAGTTACAAGGAGGACACTAGTGGAGAAGAAACAAAAGCTTCCCTGCAGTAATTCATCGGATAAATTAACAATGGACAGGTACCATTACACTTAAGGATTGAACAGTCTATTGTGTGGAGGAGGACTATCGTTATCTGTCAAATTTGACACATGACAAGACTTTATTATGTATTTATGAGAAATTATCATACATGTGCTGATACCGATACCCTATGTTCTGAATTTTTCTATAGGTAACTGTGTATTTTCCTTTAGTTAGGCGGTACTAAGTTTTTATAAAGGGTTATAATATCTTTTGGTGTGACCCCTGTGGGAGGTTGGTATTAGCTACAAGTGGGGGGAGCGCGGTCCTATAACAACATACTTTGTTATATATTTATATTACATGAATGCAATATAACAGAATTACTGTACTTTCTTTTACAATCTCAATAACTATTTTATGTAGTATGTATTTACTAGTAGTTTATCATTTAACACAGGGATGGGCTGGATCCACCCCGCAAAGTAATTTGGACTGGTCTGCAGGCCTCCTAGCAGGCGGTCCTTGCTATCAGCTGCCACTGTAGTTACACAGAGCAGCGGATCGGAGACCCCATTTCAGCTGCCAGGGTTTGCGATCAGCTGCTCTGTGTTCTGATACATTGACTTTCTGTTGACGCCAGTGTCACTAGGAAGAAGAAGGAGCAAGAGTGTGCGGCACATAGGAAGGGAAGACATCAAAGGTAAGTGAAGCAGTGAGGGAATATTGGGAGACTGGACATCAATAAGAAATGTAGGGAGGCTGGAGAGACATTATGGGGATACTGGGGGGGGCTAGTGACATGATTGTGGATACTGGGGGC
>WWET01001580.1:40042-52350 GCA_011038615.1 Limnodynastes dumerilii | reverse complement strand
ATTTGGTTTGGAATTAGATCCTTACTGTTGCTGCTAACTACTAACCGCAGCAGCGGATATCTCGATCTGGCCCCTAGTTACCTATTGACCAATCAAATCTTGCCACTACCCTGTATTCAGTTATGACAGTGCATATGTAATGCTAGTCTATTGTTCCTAGTCAAAAAAAAAAATGTAAAAATGATGGAGATATTATTTAAATATATGTATAGTAAGAATAATCTACACAATAAAAATGTTATTTTCTTGGTTTTTCTAATATCACAGTACACATGCAGTTCATTATATGAATTCCTTACTGCCTACACTTTAGGAGTCATTAAGCATCCAATTACACTACCAGTATGGAGCACATCCACAATAATTGCTGGAAAACATGCAAACTTCCCACAGATAAGGCCATGGAAAGGAATAGACCTCATGACCACAGATCTGTGAAGCAGCAACGCTACCTTTTGAGTGTAATGTCTCGTTATAACAAAATATTTTCCACCTGACAGGGTAACACTTGAATTTCCCCTTTAAATAATAATTTCCTTTTATTTAACTATTTAATATTTTGCGCTGTTTACTCTGGTGGCAGATGTTAATTATTTTTAATCAGACACTAACATTAAGAAACATATTAATATAAGATTACCTATTTGCATCCAGATGGGATGTATTCTGTGCAGAAAATATTTAAATATGTTTCCTCTTGAATGTGCAGCACACAGTCTGCAATTGTCTTTTGCAATGTGTTATGCTTGGTGCATAAAATGAGAGCTGTCTGCTAATTCAGCCACATGAGCAGCAGATCTTCCTCTCGTGTCGTCTCTGGCAATAACAGCTTTTTTTTTAATCACCAGATTATACTTCATGGTGGGTAATCACAACCAGCCCATTCTAAATGCACATCATTTTGTCAGTGACACACCATCCATACACCTTAGGAATAAAAAACATTTATGTATATGTGTGCTTCTGTGTGTGTTTATATGCAATATTGATAACATTAATATGTATAGGCTTAGAGCAGGTAGAAGTTACAGCAGAGGCAGAAAGTCAAAAGGGAACTCATTACTAAAGAAGAAATGAATCCGTCTGGTTATATATTAAAAGTACGCTGAAACCATTGGTATATATTGCTATCTACTCTTTCCAGGCTGTCTCTGCATATAAATATGCTAATTAATTAAAGCAAATGTTTCAAGCAAGGCTTGCAGTGGGCAGATAGGGATGGCGGATATACTATAAGCAGACAGCACAATTTGAAAAGATACTGTCGTGGAAATGTCATTACCAGGCATCATCGTTGGCGCTGACCTGCCAAATTTAGGCAGAATATGCTGTAGCATCATTTGCATGCATAGGAACAGGTACAGACATTACAATTCTTGCAACGAGAAGGTATCATTATAGTGTTGTGTGACAGAAGTGAATAAGGTAGATTTATACACATCGGCTTAGTCACAGATTTAACTCTTTAAAAAAGTCTATTAGCATAATCAAATAGGAATAAGAGAAATATCCAGTGTGTTTTTAACATCCTGCAGATTAAGTTCGGATTATAGGAATTTTTTTAAGGCCAGCTATATCTTACCCAATATCCAAATATATTTTCTCATATTAAAAAAGGCATTGTCTGTCTAGTCTTACATTTTATAATAGTCTGCCCATTGAGCAAGGCAGAGCTCTATAAAACTTTCAACATCACTGATTGGCCCTTAACAAGCCCCAAGCCACATTTTTCAGTAATGAAGTCATGAGATTTGTACTTGCCATACTAACATTTTACTTTTATCCAGTAAACAAAATAGCTTCTTCTGAATGGAAGAACGTTTAATGTTTATATATGTGAACTTTGACAGTGTTGTCTGTTTTCACAAGGGGTATATTTAATCATTTCCCATTGTGACAATACTGTTGTTTGGAATTTGGAAATTTGGTTTATACTCAGCAGTGCAGTGCAGTTTCAATAACAATTTTATAGAGATAACTATTTGCAGGACAAAGGTCTGTCTTTTGCTGTTTAAACCCCCACTATCCTTATACAGAATGATGGGAACCGTGGAGTGTGGAGAATCTGAGCCCAATGCTGGGGAAATAAGTGGAAAAGTTTTCTGACTATTTGGCTTTGCCAAATGCGAGAGAGCATAAATAGAAAGAGGAAATCAGGTGTTTTTTTCATGTTCCCTTTCTGTATACAGTATTTCTAAGATCGTTAAGTAGCTTAAATAGACTGGTTTAATTTGGTTAATTAATTAATTAATCAATCAATGAATAATGTATACTGCAAGTCATAACCATTTCATATTGTTTATATAGGGGCAAAATTATGTATGTACTAAGCCGAATGCTGCTGATCTTAATTATTGCTTAATTCATGCGGGGAATTTGTTTGTTCTAAATCAACATTTATTGGCAATTTTTTTAAGGTTTACATTGTAGCATCCACTAGCACCGATCAGATGGATGCGGACACAGGTGGATGGGCAGCACTGCGTCCATCTTTCTGTGCGCGCTCCCATTCTGGGCATGCACAGTGTGGATTCCTGCTTAGTTTGAAATACACTCAGAAGCACAGCTCTGAATCAGTCAAATAGTGTGAATGTTAGGAGAATAATCAAGATGTTGAATTTTCATGAGTTATATTTTATTAAATTCCATAGATAGTTCTGTATTTTTTCAGCAGATTTGCTCATCCCTTGCAGTTAATATTATTCCCCAGCTTCTACAGTAAATCCCATGTTCTTCTAAAGTCCACTCATAAATATATCTATAAATTGGTATAGTGTTATATGTTACAAAAAATATCATTTGTTCATTAGTATTGATAAACAGAGGGGCTATTGTAAATATCAGAAAAGTGTACTTACTTGCTTTATCAATCCTGGATTGGGCCTAGGAGAGAGTGGGCAGGCTCCATCAAGCATACCCTTTCCAGGTCCTTCCAATCTTTAAACAGGCTGATTGCTACTGCACCTGAGAGAGTCTCTTAACAAGACTGGTAGACTAAAGCAGCGCACACACTGAATTTTTAAGAGACAATCCTAATCTGCAGTAACAGCTCTAGCCTTGACCTGCTAAACGATGTCCCCCATACACACTGCTCTCTAGTTTCCTGTGGAACATTTCACAAACTATTCAATTAAAACTTTACTGCACTAATATGCTTACGCACAAGGCTGCACTGTACAGAAATGTGAATGGGAATCGTGTCAGTGAAGTTTTTAAAAATGAAAATTTAGGAGCTCCTGATCCAGCCACTGAGGTCTATAAAGAAACAAGAATGCTTTGTACACTTTAGTATTGTTATATGTTTTGTGTATGTTTGTAAGTGGGACACAGAAAACACAAAAGCAAGGAAATTGCATTAGCTAGAGACCACACATGTCAGGTTTTATTTTTGTTTTGTTTTGATTTGATTTGCTGCGTGTGAATTAAACACTCTGGACCGTATTCACGCTTAAGACTGAGTTAGGTGCGGATAGAACTGCACCTAACTCACCCGTCCTGCGCCCTCGTTTTTAGGTACCTTATGGCGCTTAAAAGTACTACTTTATATTACCGTGCATAGTTCCTTCTTAAGAAACCTTCCCGAGGACCCCATTGCTTTGGAAGTCACCTTTAAAAAAAGTCACCAGAAAAAAACGCTAGTCATGTGTAATCAAACATATAGGGAAGGGAAATCTCTCCTTTTGCTACTCACCACCTTGAACAAGCTCCCAGAGTTAGTTTCCGCAGTTCTAGCAAAATGCCTGAGTGATTGCAGCAACAGCTGATCTTTCGGATAAAAACAGAGATCTGCTATGACTGCTTATCCCCATACTGACCATTACCCGTACTGACTACGTCCACCAATTACTGGACGTAATCTGCTCTGTTTGCATACTAGTTTTGTCTTTTTACAGATGACATATAGATATAGAAAAATAAACACATAAACATAGAAAGTGATGGTAGATAAGAGCCACATGACCCATCCATAACATGATCATTTATTTTTTTCCTAAAATGGGACATCTACTAATTTTTACGGGGGCCCCCCCACTAAGTCAATGGGTGTGGTGAAAAAATCATGGCTAGAGGATGCTTGTATCAATGAAACAAATCAAATAAACTGTGTATCATCTGTTACACCCACAGCGTGTTATACTATTAATTTTCAGTTACAGTTACCCATATAATTGCAGTGCGTATCCCACTTACATATACAACATATATACTACTGATCACCATACAATAAGTACGACTTAAGATAATAGCAACTTCATCCTAGTTCCCGCCATACAATACAGACTATATCCTAGCTATTGCCATACCATACACACTGCACCCTTATATCACCATACAATACATATTGCATCCTAGTTATCACAATATAATACACATTGCATCCTAATTATTGCTATACAATACACATACAAATACACAAAATACACAAAACAATTTACTGGGCTACATTCAATTAAAGAAAATTTCAGAAAGTAAAACTATATGAGAAATTAACTAATAAAGTATAGAAATCTACACGTATTAAATATACCTCCATCCAACCTCCATCCAGCACTCCCTCGACACTCCCCCTTGTCCCAGCGTATTAACACTCGCTTACACCGGCTGAATGCTAACCTAACTTCAGCTGGCATAAGCGACTGTAAATACGTTGGGACGGCAGGGCGTTGCAATGCAAATGCCGCCCTCCCAGCCTCATTACTTTACCTTCCCCCTCCTTACTACACTAACTGCAGCGCCCCCTCCAGTGTTACTATTGCCGTAGCTAAGCCGGGCAACATCTGCCCAGTGCATGCGCAGATCATCTTTTTAGACGATCTTAAGCTTACACCCGGCATAATAACACTGGGCGCCGTAGCTCTGGATCAGGCCCCTTGTATGTGTGCCTCCACAGTTAGCCTTTCTGCCTTTTTCTTGTGTGTGTCGGACCAGCCAGCCTTTTTGTCATGTCCTTTTGTGTGTTCAAAAAGCTTTATTGCCCCTTCCTTGTGTGTTTCCAGTTAGCCTTATTGCCCCTTCTTTCTGTGTGACCATTAAGCCTTAATGTCCTTTCTTCTATGTGTCCAGTCAGCCTTATTGCATCCTTTTTTATTCTTTTCAGTCAGCCTTATTGCCCCTCTTTCTGTGAATCCAACCAGCCTTATTGCCCCTTCCTTCTGTGTGTTCAACCAGTCTTATTGCCCCCTCCTTCTGTGTCCATTCAGCCTTACTGCTCCCTTCTTCTGTGTCCAGCCAGCCTTGTTTCCCCCTCCTTCTGTGTATCCAACCAGCCTCATTGCCCCTTTTTCTGTGTATCCAACCAGCCTTATTGGCCCCTTTTTCTGTTTGTGCAACTAGCCTTATTGCCCCACCTTTTGTGTGAGTCAGTCTTATTGCCCAGTCCTTCTGTATCCAGCCAGCTTTATTCCCCCCTCTTTATTTATGCCCAGTCAGCCTTATTTGCCCCTTTTTCTGTTTGTCTAACCAGCCTTTTTACCCCACCTTCTGTGTCCAGCCAGCCTTATTGTCCCCTCCTTCTATGTCCATTCAGCTTTAATGCCCCCTCCTAATTTTTGTTTACTCCACCTTTTTCTTTTTGTCCAACCAGCCTTATTGTCCCTCCTGTGTCTAGTCAGCTTTATAACCCCTCCTTCTGTGTAACCAACCAGCCTGATTGCCCCTTCTTTCTGTGTGTCCAACCAGTCTTATTGCCCCTTCTTTGTTTCCAGTCAGTCTTATTGCTTCCTGCTTCTGTGTCCATTCAGTCTTATTGCCCCCTCCTTCTGTGTATCCAACCAGTCTTATTGCCTCTTTTTCTGTGTATGTAACCAGCCTTATTGCCCCCTCCTTCTGTGTCCAGCCAGCCTTATTTCCCCTCTCTTTATTTTTTGTCCAGTCCACCTTATTGGCCCCTTTTTCTGCTTGTGCAACCAGCCTTATTGCCCCTCCTTCTGTATCCAACCAGCCTTATTGCCCCCTCCTTCTGTGTACATTCAGCTTTACTGCTCCTCCTATGTCCAGCCAGCTTTATTGCCCCTCCTCTTAATTTTTGTCCAGTCAGCCTTATGTGTCCAGCCAGTCTTATTGCCCCCTCCTTCTGTCTCAATTCAGCCTTATTGTCCCCTCCTATGTCCATTCAGCCTCATTGCCCCCTCTTAATTTTTGTCCAGACAGTCTTATTCCCCCCTCTTAATTTTTGTACAGTCAGCCTTATTGCCCCTTCCTTCTGTGTCCAACCAATCTTATTGCCCCCTCCTGTGTATCCAACCATCCTTATTGCCCCTTCCTACTGTTTCCAACTAGTGTTTCACTCTATTTGTTCCAGCCACTTCTTTATGTGTCCACCCACCCATTGCCTCTCATTATGTGCTGTATTCAGAGATCCGATTTTAACGAAAGTTCCGTGCGTATTATTTGGATCGGATCGATTTTGCATCAACTGCGCATGCATAGTAATAGTGATACGCCATCTACGTTGAAGTTAAGGTTGGAAATGGCTAAGGGACTGACTTGTGAATCAGGCGGAGAGTAATGTGACCCCAAGTGCTGCGGAAATATACGGACCTAAGGATTTGCATAGAAATGGGCAGGGGAAGGCATTGAGATGAGGGAAAGTGGGCGCGCTTACAGAGTTAGGGCCGGTAATATACACAACTAATACACATAAGGCCGGAAGTGAGTGCGGCCAGATAGGGAAGTCAATGCAGGTGGAAGTTTAGGTCTGGCCGGAGGTTGCGAGGGAAGTGACTGTTTTCTCTGGTGGGAGTAACCTGCTCCGACCTGCCACTTAGTTGCATATATTTGCGGTCCGATCGCTGACGGATCTCTGAATACAGCCCTATGTGTCCACCTAACATTATTGCCCCTCTTTGTGTGTCCATTCAAACTTATTGCTGCCTCTTTATGTGTGTGTCCCCTCCATGTTATTTAAATCCACATTCCCCAACGCAAAATACCTTCTTCCACCATAATAATCTTACCTTTTCTTGCCGTCTTCTTGCCTCCAGCTCTCTCTTACGCGGTGTGCTCTGCAGAATGACGCCAGCATGACATAAGGTCATGCTGACATCTTGTTAATGGAGCTGCGGGTGGGTGGAGCATACAGGCATTGGGACCCACTGGTGGCCAGTCCGGCTCTGAGTATGTATGTGACGCTAAAATGTCCCGTTTTCAGAGAGCAACAGGTGACATACAGTTACATTTCGGCATCCCGAAGCTGGGCAAGGGGACAACGTCCCGTTGTCCCCTTGTATGAAATGTTCACCCATAGCTAAGGTGACCATATGTCCCATTTTGAACGGGACCATCCCATTTTTTGACGGGTTGTCCCGTTGTCCCCTTGCCCAGCTTCGGGATGCCGAAATGTAACTGTAGCCTGTAGCCTGTCAAAAAACGGGATGGTCCCATTCAAAACAGGACGTATGGTCACATTACCCATCCAGTCTGCCCAGTTGGTTATTTAAAGCTATACTGACCCTAGACTCTATTTACTCTTAATTTAATTTGAGATTTAAGATATATATTTATTCCAAGCATGTTTAAAGTGTATTACTATGTTAGCCTCAACCACCCCACATGGGAGACTATTCCACTTATTTATCACCCTTTCAGTGAAGTAATTTTTCCACACATTTCCTCTGAATCTACCACCCTCCAGTTTATATTCATGCCCTTGTGTTCTATATGTCTTTCTAGAGACCTAGAACTGAACACAGTATTCTAGGTGAAGTCATACCAACAATCTATAAAGGGGCATCTCTACTTCTCTCTTTCTGCTACTAATTTCTCTCCCTATGCAACCAAGCATCTGACATGCCTTTCTCATTGCTTTGTTACATTGCTTGTTTACCTTTAGGTCACATGAAATAATGACTCCTAGATTCCTTTTTCTTCTCAGTAGTTTCTAATCTAGTGTCATTAATGATATATTGAGCTTTTGGGTTTTTGTGCCCCAAGTGCATGATTTTCCATTTTTTGCATTAAACTGCAGTTGCCACACTCTTGACCATTCCTCCAATCTACCTAGATCATCCATCATTTTGTGTACCCTCCTGGTGTGTATACCCTGTTACATGTCTTTGTGTCATCTGCAAAAAGGCATATTTTCCCTTTAATACCACAGGCAATATCACCTATAAATAGATAAATATAAATATTTATAAAAAACTATTCTCAACGGCGCTTCTATAGGATACTGCTGCTCAGGGTAATACACAGAAGGGTTAACCTCCTACCCTTCATATAACAACTTGGTTCACCATAAAGTAAACTCAGTTATAAAACATCTAACTTCACAAACTACCCAGTAAGCGCTGTATCCTTTAGTGGGAAATAAGAAAGACAGCAGAAAATGTAGTATAATTGGTAAGTATTAGTGTTCAATGTTCAGTTCAATAAATATTTTAATTTAATAGAATTGAAGAACGAAATGTTCAGATAATAAAGAGTCTTGCCTGTTGTTTCTTTTCCTTCGATGTTCAGTAGAATAAAGAATCAACAAAAACACACACGATCTCCCGACTTTTCTTCCAAATGCCGTCCTAGACTTCGTTACTTGTCCACCAATAGACCATATATTATATAAAAAAGGAAAGAAAAGGAGCCAATAGTGTAAAACCTTTTATCCCGTTTAGCACATATGGTATCAGTCCAACTCACATATTAAACCTCTTGTTTATATAGGCATTGTATATTCCTTCACGGTATTCCTCTCCTCCACCTGACTTATTCCACACTTTCTCCGTTGTACATAAATCGGAAGGGAGATAATAAAACAGGGCAACCCCCTTTGGTGCAATATATTTCTAACTCCTTTATCAACCACAAGACACGTATTTCCAAACTACTCACATTTGGTTCCTTTGGGACCTACACATCAAGGTTTCTTTCATCCTATGGGGGAAGGTTCTGCCTCCCTTCCTATCTGGAGATACAGTAAACATCACACCACATAGTGCATTATCATTTTAAAAGGACTTTTCTTAAAATAGTTGAAAAATACATGAGTATTTAGTTATCCGTAAGGATAACTAAAATCATCAGTTGTGTAAAAGTCTTAGCTTATCTGTAGAAATTCTCTAAGATCTTCTGCAGGTCGTTGCGGTCCCTGTGATGTGTCAGCTCCGTCGCCTAGAAAGCCAATTTACCGTTGCGGGGAGAGACGTTAACAAGCCTTTTCCTGGCTACAAGGTGATAGCAGTATCCTAGGAAGTTTAAACCACTTTTCATACCTGGGAACAGCAAAAGAATATCCTAAGTTCCTTAAAATAAATACTAAGGATCAAGTAGAATCTTGGGCTATTAGTGTAAACCAGGGCTGCTGACTGAAATTAGGGCATTTTTCCCGGTAACCCAGGAGAAAAGGCAAATTTTTTGCAATGGGTCCCCGTCTATCTATACTATAAATGCTGTGTGACTAGTGTGACTAGGATGACGGAATATACATCATCAAGTCCAGCGTCATTCCTAGTTATAGTATTAAAAGTGGCATTGATTTTGAGAGGGGACGGGGCTTCAGGATGCAATTACCGGCATCTATCTCATCCCTGTGAGATATCCAGAGGGAAGAAATAAAAAGTAGGCAACCCTGGTTTAAACATATAAACAATGGGTAGACAGGCTGGGCCAGATTGCTTTATCTGCCATCAAATTCAGTGTTTCTATTAGAATTTCAAAATTAGAAACATAACTTGTATGACCTTTTCAATGAGTTGTACAAAACATAATTATAACTATGACACATATCATTTTTGTTATGCTACTGGCACTATTATGCACAGAAAAGCACTTTTAGCTACTGACTGCTGTGTTTGACATTAGCAGTATCTACAGCAAGCCGCGTCTTTATTTAGACTCTTCTATCATTGCAATGCAGTATTTTAAAGTATCCCTTGGAAATGACTGTACATTACCTTCCAGCTCCCTCAAATGTCTGAAAGTATTGTACAGAATTCCAACCTGTTTTGTTTTCATTATTAGATCTAAAAGCGTCTTTACATTGTAGACACTTAGTAAAGACGATTCCCCCTTGTTCTTCACATGATTTGTGCAGCTGTCTTGAGACACAAATCTACCAGCTCATTATGATGACATTTTTATAAGTCTTAACCATACATTCATTAATATATTAGTGGAGACAGTAGAGAAATCACACTAAGGCTAGGTGATATAACCATGGAAAATATAAAGTATATATGATCATTTATTTAACACAACTGAGCCTCTCTCTTGTATTTTTTTAATCTGTTCTGATGATATGTTGACTCAGCAATGGCGATTTTATGTAGTTTATATATTATTTTTACTGGAACGTTCTATGGGCAATTTTTCCCCATCATATTTACCTATATTTCACATATTTCCCAACATTTCACTATAGATTCCAATTTCATTTTTGAGAATTAAAATATTTTTATTATACTGTGACTTTTTCAAATATAAAATAGCAGGGGGTGCGCTATGGGTATAACTAAACAAGAATAATTTTTTTTATTAAAAACACCAATGATCAGTAAATATTCTCAAAATACATATATACATATACATAAATCTAAAACTAACACAACATTATTATAATCAACAGGGCCCATTTAAATTATCATTCAAGCATTGTCATTTTTTATCAGTTCCAATCTAATATATTCAGTAATACTTCAACTGGATTCAAATAGATTATAATTTCTCAAAGATTCCTCGTATGGGTAAGCATAAACTTTAATATCTGTCAGGATGAACCGCTGTGTGATTTTAAGGCTGCCTTCGGCAGCGTAAAGCTGGGTACACACTGGAGAGATACCTGATGATTATCCTTTAAATCACAGGATAATCGTTAGATAGCTCTCAAATCGTATTAGTGTGTACTGTGTAACGATGCAGTGAATCGTCAGATTCTGTCCTGCACTGTTAGATCTTGATTTTTAGCAGCTCCTAAAAATCACAGATCAACGATGTTATGATCTGTGGTTTTGTATGTGTGTCTACTTACCAGAAAGTACTCCTGGGAACCATCCAGTGTGAAATTGTTCCAGTGTGTACAGCTGCAGGATCGTCAGATAAACGTGAGCTTATCTTTTTATTATTGAAACATCGTTTTTATTTTGTCTGTGTGTACCCAGCTTTAGGAAAAAGAGAAAAGTTTTAGTGTCGGTGCTCCTCCATTTCAAAAAAGGAAGCAAGAGAAAAAAAGTTTTAACAGCGCTGGATAGGGTAGATAATTATTGCTATGATATAGTAACCTATGGTGGCTAAATCATACAGATGTACACACCAGTGCATAAATAAAAACAATATTTAATCAATATGAACAAATATATAAAAAAAATAGACAGTATACAGAGGTACCTCTATTTCAAAAAAAATATAAAATATATCAAAATTTGCCCAGAGCTGCAGTGTTTTCCACTTGATTAAGATAAGACACAGTCCGCAGGGATATCTCCCCTAATTGCAAGTTCAGGAAGACCGAACAGGTGGTTGGTTCAACCGCTGTGTAAAAAGGTAAGTATCCGCAGTCTATGTAACACTTAATGAAATAAATAGATAGAATGATAATTGATGCTCTCGTGCTCATATATTGTAGTTCGGCACATTTAGCAAGTCACCAACAATAGTAGAGAAAACACACTCACAGATTATGTTGTTTGCAACGGCTATCAGGAGCCTTAATGCAGAGTGTTCGGCTTCGTATTCTTCTCGGTTTATAAATGGCAGCTGACCAAGACGTTTCAATCACGCTTTATGCAGCTCATGATGACAATGATCACCATATACTCACCGGGCGTTCCCGGGAGAGATTTGTCAAGGTGATAGCTGCTGGCAGATGGATAGCAGAAGCGGATCCTGGCCGGCAACACTTAGACTCCGAACTCGGTCTGCAGAAGGAGTGTGGCTGAATGAATGTCCAATTCCCTAATAGTAAGAAGGCATACAGCTGGGCTACTGCAACGCGTTTTGTGTCAAACCTGGACACTTTTTCAAGCTGAAGAATGTTTCACAGGAGTGACAAGGGAAGTTCACTCCCTTCTCTCAATAATACTGCCAGACCCCCACACGTACTGAAAACATTTGGGGGTCTGGATCTAATCCTTAGTCCTTAAATTTCACCTTGGCAGAAATTAAGAAGTTTATTCTTACCCATATAAAGAATCTTGGATAAAGAAAAATTATAATCTACTTGTGAATCCAGTTGAAGTATTATTGGGCCTGATCCAGAGGTACGGCGGCCGTAGCTCTAATGCGCATGCGCCGGGCAGATTTTGCCCGGCGTCACTATGGAAACGCCCGATCGTTGATCGGGCGTCCATAGTAGCGCCGTAGGGACGCTGGAGGGGACG
>WWET01001580.1:8278-23640 GCA_011038615.1 Limnodynastes dumerilii | reverse complement strand
ATTCCTACATACATTTGCTGTGTTAATGTGAAGCAGGGGCCCCCCACGATTTAGTTGCCCAGGGGCCCCCACAGACCTTAATCCGGCCCTGGTCTGTGCCATGGTATTGCTGGCTACCGCCTTCTTGCTAAAGCTTTGATTTTGCAAGTAGTGACTAGTGCACGGTACCAGGGCTCTGATCTCTTGCACAAGCAGTAGAGCCATATGGTGTGCCAGGACTGCGCAGATGCCCTTCTTTAGCAAGAAACTGGCAGTCAGGTACTTTCTCCGACAGCAATGATTTTCAGACTGACTGCACTCATCAGGAAAATGTGCTTGGTTATGAAATATTAAATAATAGTATTTTCTCTACATGTATATGTTGATGTTTTGACAAGTATTGTAAACATATGCAAGAAAATTATAAATTGGTGTTTTGTGTTGATTTTAATCCATTATACTATAGTTTCAATATTTGCCAACTATGTGTTGCTATGGCATGTATCACAACTGATTATTTAATATTTAAAAATTTTTGGGATCCAGAGAATATCAAAACAAAATAGCAGTGAGGTAAATGGTGTTCTCAATGTGGAAGGAAGGAGCCTTACAAACTCCCTGACAACTGAATACATTTCCTAAATAATGAAGGAGATTTAAATAAAGTAAAGAAGCCTGGAGTTCCGTTTAGCTTGGATTAGACTTAAATCACATTCTATTTTGCAGGCATTCATTTTACCCAATTAGAATACTATTAAAACACATTGCTTCCCATGGCCCAGATTTAGAGTTTTAGCAAGGCGGATCCGCTAAAGTGTACTATTCAGACGTGAGTGTTTTCAGTCCGAAAATGCTTTGACTGCTGGGGGCCGAGCACGGCGGGCAGCAGTGTTCAAGGGCCCTCTAGAATCGTGGGGCCTTGGGCACTTGCCCAACATGCCCAACATGCCCAGTGTGGCCTTATAAGGATTCCCAGGTTAAAAACAAACATTTGCAGCAATCACAGAGCATGTCTAAGTCCAAGAAGCTGTTGATAGATGCGACTCCACAAGTTATATGAGATCATTGCAGTAACATTTAACCTTGTAAATACAGTGCTAAAGTTATAGAAATATTTAGCTGGCAACCTATGTAACTCAGAAAAAATATGTTTGTGAAAAAAAATGTATTCAATCTCATGTAATATTTATTTTAATCATGATCTGGATCCCCAGGATACAGACTTCTGTGCTGGATATATTTCCAATGGCCTGGCAGAAAGTAATAGGTTGCATAAGGTGGGTGGGAGATGTTATGTATTTAAAGTTATATAGTAAGGGCCCTTTGCACTCTTAACACCACACCAAGATTTCTGAGCAATATCCATTTTACGTGAGGATGGTTTGGAAATCTTAAAGTAGGGCCCTTCTCTAGGACGCCCATACTTGACTCAGGATATAGTGGGGATCCGGCATCAAATCTCCGCTGAATCTGTACTCAGAACTTAAGGTGCAGCAAAAGCAGAGGCTTGGATTCTGTCCTATATATTTAGTTTATATATTTAGTCACTTTCTCAATTAGCACAAAATACTCATAGGAAGCATTACAAATATAGTGACTAAATACTACAGGAGAATAGAGTATATCTGCACTCTGCATGACTGTTATGTGTCCAGCTGCAAACTTTTAAACTTCTAAAATGGGTTTCTAGATTTTAGTTGCAATGGTGGCCACTGTGACTGAATAGATAAAAAATAAGGTAAAATAAATATTTACCTCTGGAGCGCCGAGTGCAGGGGTTTTCTGTACACCGTTACTATTTACCTCCTCTTAGCTGACTCCCACCGGCTATAAGTGCCACCTTTTTTAGTCTAAAATTCATAGTCTGCAAATTTATCAATTAATAAATCTGTGCCCTCTTTAAAAGCCATATTGTTGTCCGTGTGATTATTTCTTGTATGCATGACGTGAATGCCATAGTCCGCCGTTGGTAGTTTATATATAAGGGAAACATAATGGGAACCCTGAATTTTATTACCAGCAGCAATGGCCTTTATAAAAGTGAATAAAGCCCCTCCCACCAGTAAATAAAGTTTTCACCATATTTATGACTTACCAAATCAATTGGCATCACTGGTTTCTTCTTTGTGTACGCTCCAAAGAACTTTTCCTTAAACCGTATAAATGGCACAAAGAATGCCCCAACTAGAGTACAGAAAACATTACAAAATAAAAAACAGGGTTTCCCACAATTGCAAATCTAGGGTTGTGAAAGTGTTTGGGATTATAAGCATTAGAATGACAGCACTACTGCTATTATATTTACATTTTGTTTGCATTTATTTTTATTTATGTATGTATTTATTATGGACCGGATCCAGACTTCAGATCAGATTTGTTATCCTAAGTACTGCATTTAGGAGAGCAGAGCACTCCCCCTGCTCTTCTATATGTGGTAGAGATTTAAGAGTGTCGAAGGCTCTCATAAGTATTCAGCTGATCAACACCCATACAACAATTTTACCATTCTCTGCTTTTTATTATAGTAAATCTTTTTGGAGATATGAGCTTCAAAAATCTTTATGCAGAACCAAATTAAAATCTCCATAACAATTCAAGCAAGTAACCTGTCCAATGACAGCCTCCTGCTCAATGGCTTATTAGTAATGTCATTCCTCTTAATCCTGCTTGGGCCTGGATTCAGAGATGTGCTGCTTAACAAGCCTTACGCTTAAACCATCACTGGGATGGTGTAAGTGTAAGGAGTAGCTCACCGGAGCTGCAAAAAAAAAAAAAAGAAAAAGTAATTCATAAAAACCTAAAAAAAAACCCCAGTAAAATTAAAAAACAGTTTATCTCAAAATAAACCCCTTCCGCAGCAAACCTCAAACCACGCCCGCTGCAATAAGTAAAATAAATAAGTAATATGAATGCCAGGGCATGCTGGTGCTTGGAGAACCACAAGTGCCAGCATGCCCTGCTATACAGGGCCCACTGCGTATAAAAACATACATATGTGCAAAAAAAATAATAAAAATAACTCATTCTAATGGCCACATAAAAATTAAGAAAAAATGTCCTAAAGTTTAAAATAAAATAAATAAAAACATACTTACCTGATGGGGGTCTAGTCTTGTAAGCTTTTAATCTGGGGGGAGGGCCTTGATGGCAAAAAAACACCCTAATAGGACATTGCGAACTATGTCCTGCACACAGGACATACTTATACCCTTTGCCAGTATTCAGAGGTGCGGGTCTCTGAAGAAACACTCACGTCTGAATAGTAAGTTTTAGCGGATCCGCCTTGCTAAAACTCTAAATCTGGGCCATAGGAAGCAGTGTGTTTTAATAGTATTCTAATTGGGTAAAATGACTGCCTGCACATGTGCAAAATAGAATGTGATTGAAGTCTGATCCAAGCTAAACGGAACTCCAGGTTTCTTTACTTTATTTAATTCTCCTTCATTATTTAGGAAATGTATTCAGTTGTCAGGGAGTTTGTAAGGCTCCTTCCTTCCACATTGAGAATACCATTTTCCTTACTGCTATTTTGTTTTGATATTCTCTGGATCAAATTTTTTTTTAAATATAAAAGAATCAGTTCTAATACATGTCATAGCGACACAAACTTGGCAAATATTGAAACTGTATAGTATAATGGATTAAAATCAACACAAAACACCAATTAATAATTTTCTTACATATGATTACAATACTTGTCAAAACATCGACATATACATGTAGAAAAAATACTATATTATTTAATATTTCATAACCAAGCACATTTGACAGGATTATTAGCATAAGGCACATTCTGTTATCTATGTTCCCCTTAAAGCGTATTTTCTTAAGAGAAAAAAAACAGCTTTTCAGTAAGGAAAAAGCTCCATATTTTACAGATTTGTTTAACAAATTTCTTCCCTTTGACATTGTTATAATTAGTTGTGTTCTTGCTGATGCAGAACTGTCCATATGAATAAAACATATGTTTTTTGCAGTATAGCATCACATTTTCTAGTAAGAATAACAATGATGAAGACCTGTTTGTAAAAATAAAATTCTACAAGTCTATGGGCTAGATTTACCAAGGGGCATTTTGTGCTGTTGATTTGTAACTGTCAGCGATCTGTGGTGATTTTTGTTTAGTGTTAATTCGCCGCGATTTAGCATAAAATTGCAGCGAATTATCGGTAAATATCACCACAGATTTTGTCCCTCAGTAAAAATGAAATATATTACAAATATCTAACATTGTTTAAAAATGTTTTTTAATTTAAAAAGTATACCGCAGCATGGGCCTAATCCAGGAGTACGGCCGCCAGGGGAATTACGGGCTGCTAATTCCCCTGTTTTGAAGGTTGTGCACATGTGCACCTTACGGTTGACCTACGGGTGACCGTAATGTGCCCGTAGGTCAGGATCAGGCCCCATGTTCTTAACCCATAGTATGCTGCCTCATATAGTACTATAAGGCACAGCATGCCCATGTTTAGCAGGATGCCAAAGGTTAAGAGCATGCCGCTACATACAAAATGACCCCTGAACCAAGATTAAATGAACCATTATCCCCTGATCCTATAATAATTATTTAAATGTGCCCCTTTATTATAATAGCTGTTTAAATGCACAGATTAATTGTTACAAAATCAACTTAGTAAATGTACCCCGTGTGTGTTTAATGGGTGTTCTACTGTGTGAGCACGTATTTCTTTATAATAGAGGGTTCTTTTTTTACAGTGTGTGTTTTACTTTATGCACAAATTTAGAGTGCAGCAGGCCATTGATGCTGGAACCTGGAGCTTATAATATTTCAAGTGCCAAATGCTAAAAGATAGTCTAGTTATCCAAAAACCTGTAGTTGAACACTGAAATAAGGTTTCAGGCTTAGTTTAGCCTAACTTTCAGTGTATTACCCTACACTCACCACCAAGATGTATAGAAATAGCTCTATTGCTGCCACCACTAATTTGGTTGAGATATGGCATATATTTAAGGAATTCTGTCTGGTATTTCTGGCCCAGAGCTATTGTAACAGCTAGGCCACTCTTCGGACCAAGGGACTACTGCTTTTATCTACTCCAATGCACTGATCACTAGAGGACTTAGGGCTCTATTCAGTGTTATTTTTAAATAAAAAAGGTGCCGGAATTCACATCAACTCACGTGAGACACGGGACCAATCACAAGCCAAGCAGTGCCACAAGCCGAGCAGTGTCATCACAACCAGTGTGGACGAAGTACACATTCATCAGACTCGACACACAAGCACAAGCTTTTAATGATTTAGCCGCTGAAATTTGTAAAACTTGGAAAAACGTCAAAAAAAATGTGCCAGAACCCCGTTCCGGTGCGTTCTATGACAAAAAAAAGCACTGGCTCTATATACTAAATAGTGAACACCTTGTTTTCTCTAGATAAACCTAAAAACATCTCCGATCGCCAGGCCACTGTAATGAGGGCATTTACAAAATGTCAGCGTGGATTTTAACAAACCGCGCTGATACTTATTATAACGCCATTCTGAGTATTTCAGCAGTCCCATATACCCCGCTTTTCCTCCCACTAATGGCTAGGAGATGGAGGGATATTATAGAGAGACTGCTGGAATACAGAAAATGTGTATGTGTTAATAAAAAAATAATAATAAAAAATAGTTTTTTACATTTATTATAATAAATAAATAAATAAATAAATAAATGCAATTACATTCAATTAAATTAAATTAAATTAAACAAAAAAAGAAAGAAGGAAAGAAAGATTTTTAAAATCTCTCTCGGAAGTCCCGAAGATGAAGTCCTTGGGGAAGGAACAGTGTTTTCAACTTTTGGGACTCAATACGTGTCGGGACTAACTATCAGAACGATACAGACCGTCTCCAGTGAAAGTCAAGTAGATCATCGCAGGACCTTACCAGAGGGGTAAGTATTTGTAAATATGGCAATCAAAGTGTGATTAGTTAAATAGCGCTTGATACGCTATTATTAGTAAATAGAAACCTTAATGCTCTAAACTAACTGTGCCTGCCCTGTCCTGTAGTTCTGTAAAGTAAAATGTAAATAACAAAATATACAATTTTAATGTTTAATTAATTTTTATGAATTAAATACTAATCCATGCCTTTTGTTTGCCTTCCAAATGGTTAATCCAGTCTTTAAAGTAAAAAAAAAGAAACCCTATATTGCCAAAAGTACTACTCTTTGCAACAGGAAACTTGTGTGAGCTGGTGTGTATGCAGCACTCTAGAGGGTTTTTTTTTTTTTTACGACTGGAATAGCCATTAGGTTGTACTAATACAGATGGCAATTGAGAGGTGTTGGTGAGTTAATATTTCATTAAAGATATTTCAAACATTTACATTATTCTGGAGCCAGGGCATGGTGGTACTTGTGGTTTTTAAAGTGGCTCCTTGCCCCTGGCAGCAGTTTTGCACACTGGGCCATGCTAGCACCTGTAGTGCAATAAAGACAAATGCTTTTCAAATTGTTTGTGCCCCAGAAGACAGGAATAGATTTGTGGATCAAGGGCCCCTAAGAACAACATAAATAGTCACTCTGCTCTCTGTAGTGTGTTTCACATGTTGCTCTCTTTGGATGAAGATCACAGATGCTTCATGGCTAAATTTGGTAGATGAAAATCCAGTACTAGATTTTTTCATTTTAAGTGAAGATAATGGTCAAGAGGTGTTCCTAGGAATGTGCCTCACATATATAATTGTAAATCTGCCACTGAATAGGACATGTAAAAAAAGAGGCCTCATGATAAATAGCACTGGTATTTCCAGTCATGAGTTTTCAAACTTTTGTACCAAAATAAGAAATGTATGCCCTGTGCCTATCCTCCATTTTGGTCCAGACAATACAGTGTTCTCCTATGTCTTGTATACGCCATATACAGTTCTTACTGGGATTGCTTTTCTATATCGTTGTAATCATTCAATGGGATGCTTCATATTATAGGCTCATTTTATAAGGAAAAATTTATATTTAGGTGCTTTTCAGAAAAATATCTTTGTTTTAGAGGAACAAAATTTAATTAACAGGACTTCTAGACATATTTGACCAAATAAAAAAAATTGTATGGACCAAAGGATTTTGTATATTATTTATTTCTTTATTGTGTTTTTATTGGTGTCTGTGAGGTCCCCTTACTTACTATGGCAATCAGCTAAGGAGTGGTAGTTATTCAAGTTCAAACTATGGGCCTGATTTACTAAGCTGCGGGTTTGGAAAAGTGAAGATGTTGCCCATAGCAACCAATCAGATTTTTGCTGACATTCTCTAGCATGTAATAGGAAAGTGAGAGCTATAATCTGATTGGTTACTATCTCCACTTTTCCAAACCCGCAGCTTAGTAAATCTGGCCCCTATATACATTGGATCACAATATAAGACTGCATTTTTCTGCTGTTGATAGCCTTGCTGTTGTACCAGTTTTTTTTAGATTGCCAAAAAGATTAAAGGCTAGATTTACTAAGCTGCTGAAATGAAAAATTTGAGATGTTGTCCATAGCAACCAATCAGGTTCTAGCTGGGTTGCTCTATTATGAAATAGGAAAGTTGGAGCTAGATTCTGAATCTTGCTATGGGCAAAATCACAATTTTTCTTTTTCAACAGTTTAGTAAATCTAGCCCTAAATGTTCCAATCTTCCCATAACCAGAGTCCTGTCTTAATATGAAACTTATGACACTTTTAAAAACTAATTTATAATAATGTTAAGTTTTTAAGTTCTAAAACTTATAATAGAGAAGCTTTTAAATGTGTTCCCTTAAAAGTGGATTATGTAATTAGATAAATAAACTAATATATGAAATCGAGAGATCTAATTATCCTGTGCAATTCAGAAACTTTGAATCAAGCTAAATAATTAGTCTTTTTCTAAAATTTATTTTTAAAAGACAAAAGTAAAAGGCTCTCGGATTGAATTAATCCTAAAAAAAGGGAACATAAAATGCTACCCACACCTTTTTTAATTATATTAATCAAGTCTCTAGTTTCCTATAATAAGTGTAAAATTAAAACTAAATAAAAGATATAAAATGCAAAATACTGAAACAAATTATTTTTGAATTCCGCAGATATTTTATGCACTTAAAAAAAACTAGACTGATGGGTAAAACTTACAGTCCTAGAGATGAACTATTCATGCTATAAGTATCTAATTTATTGTTAAATTAATGTTTAATTTAAAAGAATCCTTTATTAATGCATACTGTGAGAAGTGGAAAAAAAAATAGTTAGCATCCTGTTAATTTTGCAAATGGTCATTTTTCACAGTAGAGACATGTATAATTACATTCCGTTACAGTGACATGGCAATTGCTCTTCCATCCGTGAATTACTGTACTTCACAAACTAATAAAAAGAAAGTACATTGTACTTTAATAATATACACATCACAATGCATGTCATCTTCTCCGAGTTATTTGTTATGACCTATAACAAGAAAGGACCAGATAGATTTATTTTTCATAAATATAATTGTTATTGTCATTTTATTTATAAACAGTATAAAGCAGGGGTTGAAAATGAAAAGCGAAAATTTAGAAATGGTTGGAATTTTAAAGATACAATTAAATTACAATGAGCATATGCACTCATTGGTTCTCCCTCATGTTAGGTTCAAACATGAGGGGCGCAAATACAGTAAAATAGGCACCCCATATTAGCTCCACCCTTACATATAGAATTCCACAGTAGATCTTAAAATGTCCCTATTCCCCATGTGCTGGATCCAGACTTAGGGCCAGATCCAGAACAACGCTTGTGAGCGAATTTACGCGTGGCGGAGACGTAAAATCGCCTTTTGGTAAGTACTGCGCATGCGCACCATAGAAAATACGCTCAGTAACGTAGCATAATTGTGAACGTATGGGCCATTCACGTATGTGTCTCGTAAATGTGTGGGCGTGCCAATTTTATGTGAGTCCAAAATACATCTAAAATATGTTAAGTAGGCGGGGGTTTGTATTTAAAGTGTACAGTATGGGCGTGCTTAGCTGCGTAAATACGTGTTGGTTATACGTACGTGTGCGGATCACTGCGTTGTGTACCATCTCTGCAATGTGTATTTCACTGTGTGTACCATCTCTGCAGTGTGTATTTCGCTGTGTGTACCATCTCTGCAGTGTGTATTTCGCTGTGTGGTTTCCTTGCAGCTTGCTGTCCCAAGCTCTGGGTCCTAGTGCTAGTCTCTTGGTGTTCTCCATCTCACCTTGTGTAGCTCTTCTGTTTCCAGCTCCACTGCGTCTATCTCCACTCTGTCCATCTCCAGTGTGTAGTGTCAGTCCATCGGACTCTGTCTATGGTGCGCTGTTTACAACATTGTAGCCACCTCCCGCTGTTTCTCTGCATACTTGCCCTGGTCAGTTCTGTATATGGTCCGTGGGTTCCAGCAGTATCCTGTATGCCTGGGTTCCTGCTTAACATCTTGTATGCCTACTATTTTCTTGTTGTGCAAGGGTTTCAGCAGAGTCATTGTTGTGTCTGGGTTCCTGGTTACGAATCGGTTCCAGTGCAGGCACCTTCGCTGCAGTACCCCTTGAGGGCTATCGCCGGGGGCCGCAACCTACCAGATCAGCAGCCCAGACTATCCTTACCATCAGAGGCTCTAGCGAGGACCTGGTGCTGGTACAGACTCCGCGCCCCGGTGAGAATCCTCCTGGCTGACTGTAACAGTGAGGGGTGGTTATTTAGATGTGTTTTCCCCTAGGAGCCAATCAGTGCTAGGGGAGGAGTATAGGGGTTGGGGTTTATAAACCCCTGAGAGGAGTTGCCCGGCCACTTTTTTTCCTTTTGGAATTCAGTGCTGCACATTGCTGAGTGATTAGGTCAGTGTCATTCTAATCACACACACAATTGTTTATTGCTTCTCCTTCTCTGCACACGAACCGTTTTTCTTACGTTCCTTCTCCTTCTTTGCTATCCGCTTTATTCTATTCTTAATTTGTTGTGGCCCCGTTTTTAAAAGTAGGGATGTCAGCATTGGTGGCGCACGTTGCGGGAAGTCCGGACGGGTGTTGTGCCCTCCGGCGCGTTTAGCAGAATGTTCCTCTCTTCGGCCCCCGGGAGAGGGCCACTCCTGGTCCCTCTCCCGTTCTGGCTGCGGCAACGCTGTACTTCTGGCGGAAGTGCCTGCCAGAAGCCAGAGGCAGCTATCTTGGAAAGGGCATAGAGCATTGCAGCCCTCTATGCCCCGCCGGAGGGACATCTCACTGACCCACCAATGCAATTCGGCCTCCGGAGTCAGTGCGGAGGCTTCTCCACCGCAGCCCGCTGATGTGAGTGGGCAGGCGGTGGTGGGGGGGTCATATTGGCTCTCTTTACCTGCAGCCACTGTGCTACCAATGGTGTTTTCTAATGTGGGGGGGTAGGCTTTACAAGATGGAGGACTTCCTTCCCAAGGAGGCCCTGTGTCCGGACCCCAGCCCAACTTCTCTGGGGGTACCATGATAGGGGGTTTTAGTGTGCATCCCCCACTTTTACCACCTGCTGCTGAAAGCCAGGGGACAGTCCCCCCACAGCAGTCCTATCCTCCCTTCCAGATGGGGGGGTGAGCTTTACCATGGGAGGGGGAGGGTTTCCAATAGGAGGAGTGGTGTTTCAGCCATCTTCCACAGGACCCCAGCCCCCTTTCACAGGCCAACAGCCCCCTTTCACAGGTTACCAGCAGATGGCGAGCGGGGGTAATTGGGGGGTGCCTTGGGTTCCCCCTTCCTCAGGCGTGCCCTGGCAATACTACCTCTCATGGAGCTATTTACCTTCTCCACCACCCCCTCAGCAGCTTCAGAGTGGGGGAGTGTCAGCGGTCGGGGGAGGTGCTTCAGTCAATACTTGTGATGTTCCTGATGCAGTCTTCAGTTGCTCTGCAGGTTTCATCTGGTGATTTGGGGTTGCAAAAGTCAGAGAGCGCTCCCTTACTGATGGCAACAAGTACGGCAGCATCTCAGTCAGAGCCACAACCTGCCGCCAGCACGGATCCACCTACAGCCGTTGCTCCGGTTCCAGCACCTGGGCTGGCTACTAGCAGTAAGTTATCACATCTCAATTTGTCTGACGGTGATTCTATGGGCTCATTGACTTCCCCGGACTCGTCCCCATCACAAGCTGTCGTCTATCTACGGACAAGGTGGCGGGGCTTTGGGAGAAGGTGTCGCAAGCTATTGTAACTGACAACATTTTTCTGCGCGAACTGCAGTCCCTGTTAGGGTCCTTAAATTTTGTGTGTCGTGTGATTCCCATGGGCAAAATATTCAGTAGGCGGCTTCAGCTGGCAACGGTCGGGGTAGTTAAGGCGCATTTTTGTATACGTATCACCTATCTGGTTTGAATTCTTAGAGCAGTTTAATGGGGTTCGTCTGTGGCAAGCTTCCCCCGCGTCTAACGTGGAGCTGCAGCTCCTCACGGACGCGGCGGGGGCTTTTGATTTTGGAGCTTATTTCGAGGGCGCGTGGTGCGCGGAGCCTTGGCCGGTTTCCTGGGTCCAGGAAGGTCTCACGTCTAACTTGTTGCTTGAATTGTTTCCCATCGCCGTTGCGATAGAGTTATGGGCGGCGCGATTTAGCAACCGGGAAATCATTTTTTAGGTGGTAATTTAGGGGTCGTTCAAGCTGTAAATAACATCAGCGCATCCTCCCCCCGGCAGTTAGATTGCTGTGCCACATAGTTTTGCAATGCTTGGAACATAATGTGTGCTTTAGAGCCCATTATGTGCCTGGGGTAAAAAATGAGCTTGGACGCACTGTCCAGGTTTAACTGGGTAAAATTTCAGGATTTGGCTCCTTTAGCAGAGGAGATTGGCACTCCATGTCCCTCTCATCTGTGGCAGGTTGTTGGTTGCAGCTGAGGGATTTGGCGAGTCGCTCTCTGGCGCCTGGGACCTTACATACGGATGAGAGGGCATGGTCACTTTGGGTTCGTTTCGCGTACGATCATTCAATGGGTGGTCCGCAATGTCGTATTTCATTCTTATTAAGGCTCCACGGGTGTCAGGATGTCACAAAAGGCTCTCTGATAGCCAAGGTACTGAAGGGGTGGGCCCGCACGCACCCTACTCCCCAGGACGGATGCAGACCTATATCCCCTGAGATTCTGACAGCCATCATAAAGGCATTTCCCCAGGTGACCTGTTTGCAATATGAGACCCTCCTCTTCTCCACGGCCTTCTCAGTAGCGTTTGCCGGTGCCTTTCGCTTGCCGGTGCAGGCTTGGTCGCAGTATGGCACCCATTCATTCTGAATTGAGCCAGGGTTCACCCTCTGTGCTGTTGCCATAGCCCTAGGATGCGTCCCCCTTGTGTTTGCAGGCCCATCTGGGCAAGGGCGTGGCGGGCTTTCCCCACCCCTAAATTTTCCTTACCATCAAAAGACCCAGATGGGCAGGAAAAGATGTAAAGGTTTTTACGGGGTTGAGGCTTTTAGCAGCTGCTCTCTTGCTATTGCTTCCTTAGTCAGTCTAGTGGCCCATTCCAAACCTCCCTAATGTTTCACTTGTCCCACCTATCGTGGTTTTGTGATATGTTCACGCGGAGTTAAAAAGTGTTTTGTTTGGGTTTGGTCTGGCTATGTAGTTGCTATTTTATCCAGATCCTGTCAGGTTGCCTCTTTACCTCATTTGGTTTTGGTTTTGACGGTCTTGTTCTTTTCTGCATTACAGAAACCACAGAGCTGCCGGGTAAGCAAGTCTGGGTTTTCGGCCATTCTTTTATCACTTGGGCGTTGCCATATTGTGGTGGGGGAACATCACTCCTGGCATCCCTCCCAGGTGTAATTTGTTGGTTTGGTCGGGGTGGCATGAGTTGGTCAGGGTCCCTATGCTGGTTCACGATGGAGGTTGCACTGTAAGGTATTCCAAAAGTTTTGGTGTTGCACATTGGGGGTAATGACATAGCCCAGTGTTCCACCATCCAAATAATTTGGGACATTCAAGCTGATCTCTGCTTTATCATTAACAGTTGGACCTTGCTGGTGGTGGTTTGGTCAGAGATTGTGTTGTGGCGTATATGGAGGTCGGTGAATCCTGGGGTGGCAGTGGACGAACAGCGTTGTAAAATCAATCGCGCCATGCGTCGGTTTCTTCCAGGCTTTGGGAGCCGTATTGTGCAACATTCTAGAATTCGATAAGAGCTTATACATTTGTACCTGAGGGATGGGGTTCACCTTTCAGGGGAGGGTATGGATATTTTCTTGGAGGACATTCATGCCATTTTGCAAGAGGTATTGGAGGTTGCTGACCAGTAAGGACCAGGAGTAACTAAGTTCATGCACTTAACAAGGTCTGGATCCAGCCCAAAGTCTCTTTCCTTGTGTCAGAGGGGGGAGGGAGGTTTTGATATTTAAGTGTGACCAAGTCGAGTGGATCAAAGTAGCACGTTTATTAGAGTTAAGAGGTGATGTTTCCTATCCCAAGTCTAAATAACAGTGTTATAGTAAAGCTGGTCAGTATCTGTGTGCATAAGCAATTCAAAGATATATCCCTGCATGCAAAGAATACAATTAACTTGACTTCCCCTGCAATCAACATGGTTTAGCTCAGGAGTAACTAATTTCAAGCACTTACTTGAACTTAAGTCTGGATCCAGCGCAATGTCTTTAAACCTCCATTCTTCCCCTCCAATTTCTACTCTGCTTGTATCTCTCTCCCCTTTTATCTTTTTCAAACACCCACCATGTATCATCTACATCCCTCCTAAGTCCTTGTAACTTGGGGAATGCATTATTTGAATGTGTCTTGAGCCGGCTTTGCTGTATATCACCCTGCTTTGACCACTGATATGGTGTAAAAAAAAACGCACACTTTAGAGATTTCCCTTGAAAAATGGCAGTTGGAGATTCTGAGAGGGGGAAGGACAGCAATACCACCATATCCACAGACTACGGTGTGTAATAAGATTATGCTGTGATACAGCTGAGATTCAGAGAGAAAGACATCCAGAAGGAGTTCCCTGCAGTCTATGAAAAAAAGAGAGTAAAGTATGTCTAAGAGGTATTACACCCAGAGAGAGTGGAGAATACTTTGCAATGGAAAGTGGGAGAGTATTCCAGATGCCTTATCAGAAAGTATACAGATGCTGGAGACCATTGGGAATAATGGTTACCATAGTTATCATGTCATTGATTGACTTGGCCTGAGTAATTTTGTTGCTATTTAGGTAGGAAACAGGTGGGGATACATGAAGATTGTACTGGACAGGACTGAGATATAGTAACAAGGATGAAGTGTAAATATAGTTATGGGATAGATGTTTTGTGCTGCTGCGTTTTTCACAATAGCACAATCTCTGTCTTTCCTGGTGTCTCTAGCAGATACCAAATGTTGCTAGGGATCCATGATACTGCTCTCATTGCAAGCTGCCTTCTACAATCCTAGTTGTTGCTAAGCAGTCAAGATACTATGTAAATAGCACACATGGAAACGCTACAGGTGCTAGTATGATTAATAGATCCCAGCTGGTGCTTATCAGCCAGGACTTAGATTAAGCAAAACTGGGATGATTACAGGGCTGGATTAAGTTTTGTGGGGACCCCTGGGCAACAAACTTGTGGGGGTCCCTACCTTACATTTATCTTTATCCTTATTGTCAGGATATAATCACACTTATACATGCTCATATAGGCCCTGATTCACACATAAGAATGTTACAAGGAAGGAAGGGAATAGAAAGAGGGAAGGGACAATCAAGGACCGCACAAGTTAAATTATTAATTATAAGGGATAGTACAAATATAAGGGTAATACATAAAAGTCTAAATAAACAAGGTGCAGCTACTATGGTTCTAAGAAACACTGTATTTGTAAACATAAACAAACATGGGACCGACCAAAAAAGGGGAGGTTCACATGTTAAAGAATACAATTTATTAGCACACAAATAAACAGTACCAAAGAATCAGGAAAAGCGCATGTCATTAAAAAAAATCTTTAATCAAAATTACTTAAAATTGAATAGTCTGCTGGCAGTAAAACAGCAAAAAAATTAATACACATATAAATACACCCATGTGTTTCTGTAAACAATACAAGACAAACATATAAGCAAAATAAGACAGCATCAAGGCAAATTTTTTTACAAAATAAAGTCAAGACAAATGTCCAACCTCCCACTAACCTATTCTATAAGCACAAGGAAACTCTCCCTAAAAGAGCTAATAGCCTCACGGCTATACTTCACCCTTTCCAAGCCCGTATATAACCCTCCCTGCAGCTACAAGCCTAAATGGAAAGTAGAGGCATGAGTCTCAGCCAAACAGAAGTTAACTGCACTGTAACATAGGCCCTGATCCAGAGCTACGGCCGCCATCGCTAGTACAGTAAGTAAATGAGGGTGGGGGGGCGTGCTAAGAGGCCATACGCTCCTGTGCGAGCGTATGGCCCCTTCCTTACGCCGGCTGAAGTTAGGGTAGCCTTC
>WWET01001579.1:331577-343184 GCA_011038615.1 Limnodynastes dumerilii | reverse complement strand
ATTTTTTTATATATATATATTAATAATCAGTTGTAATTCTTGTGACAATATACAGTTACATTGCAGCTATATGGGAAGCAGTACTCACATGTTGATGGATCTGGTATTTTTTTATATATATATATATATAGTAATAATCAGTTGTGATTCTTGTGACAATAGACAGTGACATTGCAGCTATATGGGAAGCAGTACTCGCATGTTGATGGATCTGGTATTTTTATATGTATATATATTAATAATCAGTTGTGATTCTTGTGACAATATACAGTGACATTGCAGCTATATGGGAAGCAGTACTCACATGTTGATCGATCTGGTATTTTTTTAATGAAGATATTCGCTTGTCACAAATCTTGCAGAAAATCACAGTGTCATTTTTTTATCCAAGATTCCATTAAAGTCTGGGTATTTTTTTTCACTGGCGGCATTATTTCAACAAAAATAAGATTTTCGTAGGTTAACAAACACAGCGAGCAATTGAATGACAAACAATTGAATTGCGTGAAGCAACGAGTGCCGTACTCCCTTCCCCCCACACGTGCCGCATCCCGCCAATGCTTTCGCCTAGTGCGAGCCAGCATATCAGGTTCAGTGCGCTTGCCATGTGCGTGTGAGGCGCACGTTCCTGGCTGCGGCCTGCCACCGTTCCCGCGTAATACAACACGTCTAACACATTTAACTGAAATAAGCACTGTCAATGAAAAAGTACTAAAATATGCAATAACGCTATAAAAATAGCGTTTTATGCATTTGCATATGCAAACATGCAAATGCATATAATCGTATGTCTACTTATTATATAAAAATGTTTTATTTAAGTAGTTAAAACATTTTACAAATATACAACAAATTTTTGTATTGTATCCAAATAACACAAAATAGAAATAGCAGCAACGCTCTGATTATCTTGGAGTACCACCAATAGACTCCATAATAAAATTTTACAAATATAAACTTTGAGAAAAAGAGTGAAGTGCTACAGTATATCTTGTCAAACTTTTTTCCTGAAATCTTTCTGTGTATATACACTGTTATAAATAGATGTTTTCACTTACAATTCTTTTTACTGTCTGGTGGTTTTTTGGAAGATTGAGAGGGAGTAAAGGGAAATTATTGACATGTAAGTAACTATCATAAAGTCATACTGGATAAAGAAGTAGTATTTATTTATCTATTAAATCTAATTTTACAGCTGGGCTACTGACAGCAACTAGAATACACCCAACTTTGTGCATAGACTTACCCGTTCTTTAATACCGTATCATGTTCCAGAATCCTTAGAAGATTTCATTAGTCTGGCAATCAAAATTGATCACAGTTTATGCAAACACAAGATGGAAAAGGAGAGTCATCCTCTTGGTATTTAAGGTGACGAACACTGCTTAGGTGCGAGATGATATAAATCTGTAAACTGGGCCTTAACACACAGTTGTCATCTTAAGTTTTGAGTTGTATGTGGTTATGTAAATAGAGGCTGACTTATGATTTAAAAGGTGGGGTGGATTAGGGTCATATGACATAAGTTATAAATTGTATCTGTTAGCAGTTGTCTTCCCTCTATTTTGAAAACATTTCCCTCCCTCACTCCCAATTGGTAGGGTGTATTTTTAACATGTATAAATTTTCTTGCAGACGGGGCATAGGTAGTTAGTAGGGGTGGTATGTCACCATGTTATTTGTTGGCGCAGAAAAAGGAGGGGGAATAATATCTGATTACAAAGATGCACCCTTCTAGTGAACACTAGGTCAGCCCTGTGATGGGGTCCTAGTCTGCCTCCTCACACATGTTGGGGTGTGCAAGCAAAGAGGTGGAGCCGGGGGTATTGGCGCGTGGTGGGGGCGCCTTTAGTTGATGACTTAAGTGTTGTCACATTGGGCTGGATACAGAATTAAGTAAGTGTTTGAAATTAGTTACTCCTGGGTTAAACCATGGTGATTTCAGGGGAGTCATATTTCATCTGTTGCAAACAGTATTAGAGTTGAGAGGTGATGTTTCCTATCCCAAGTCTAAATAACAGTGTGATAGTAAAGCTGGTCAGTATCTGTGTGCAGTAAGCAATTCAAAGATATATCCCTGCTTGCAAAGAATACAATAAACTTGACTCCCCCTGCAATTAACATGGTTTAACCCAGGAGTAACTAATTTCAAGCACTTACTTACTTACTTAAGTTTGGCCAAGTAGAACACTAACTAAAATACTATTGTTGGGCAAGAGTTTCCTTATATTTAGAAATACTTTCCCTGGTGTAGTCAGACAAAACACTGATATTAATCACTGACACTCTATAAAATGATTAGACTGGTACCTTTTATCATAAGGTAATATATGTTTCCTAGTGATTCAAACTATCATGTATCGTCTCAAAATCTGCACACATTGTAACTGTACCAGGGTTGGATTTCCTGTTAGGCAACCTAAAGTCCAACAGAACCATGGGGGCCCACAGCAGCCTGGCAGCAACAGCAGTCTTGGTCTGCCAAATTGGAGATCTGGGCTGCAAGAGCCTAGCTAACAGGCCATACCCACTCACATAATGTAAACACAGCCTGTGTCTGTATGAGTGTGCAGCTGTTCTGGGAAGAGTGAGTGGAGTCATTGCTACTGAGGGCAGAAAAATCACTGCACTGGGGACCGGCACATAGGCCCTGATTCAGAGTTTGAAAATAAGAGAGGAAAGTTACACCTGGGCAAAACCATGTTAATTTCAGGGGGAGTCAAATAAATTTTATTCTAAGCATGCAAGTGTAATACCCCAAAACAGGGGCTATTCAGGCTGGTGTAGCAGGCGCAGGGAAGACAGTGGAGACAGCACGTGGGTGGTTGCCTAGCAACCACCAACTGACTGAGGGACGCTTCAGGAGTGACACGAGGCAGCCTAGAAGCTTCAGGCGCGCGAGGAAAAAAAAGGAAAAAGGCGGGTAAACGAAAAGAAAAGTTCAGTTGGGAGTTGTGTGAGGAGAGCAGAGGAAGGCAGAGGTGTGCTTGAGATTGGTGCTAGGTGAGGGGCTTAAAGAAAGCAGAGAGATGGAGATCAAGAGTTAAATACAGTGAGAGAGAGACAGAAGGGAGAAGATCTGACAACCGGTGAGCAGCATTGGTCCGGAGGTTGAGAGCTAAAGGCAGAGAGGCAGCGGGAGAAGGGAGAGGATCTGATAGGTGGTAAGCGGAGAAGAGATTTACAGGCAACAAGGGAAGAGGAGCTGAGGCGGAGGTGCTTACGGTGAAAGTGTGACAGAAAGGAGCCAGTGAGAGATTGGAGATAGCTGAAGGTGACGGTGAGAGAGAAAAGAGCTGGAGAGCGACAGTGAGTGATCAGAGGAGAAGGTGAGACCGTGAGAGGAGTGAAAGGTGAAAGCAGGTGAACGGAGGAGAAGGCAAGTCTGAGAGAGGAGCTGAGAGTGTTAGCAGCTAAACGGAGGTGCCAGCAGGTGACTGAAAGTGACAGTGGATGATCGGAGGAGAAGGGAAGCTGAGAGAGGAGCCGGGAGAGACAGCAGCTGAATGTGGGTGCCAGGAGGAGACAGGAAGTGACAGCGGGTGATCGGAGGAGAAGGAAAGCTGAGAGGAGAGCTGAAAGTGGTAGCAGGTGAACGGAGGTGATAGCCGGAGATCAGAGTGAGACAGCAGGAGATCGGAGGCTGAAGAGGCAACAGGGAGAGAGAAAGTGAGTTGGAAAGTGACAGCGGAAAGCAGACACAGCGGAGACAGCGCTAAGAGAGAGAAAGTTAACTGGAGAGTGGCAGCAGTCATCGGTGGAAAAGGAGGCAACGAGCAGTCAGAGAGGGAGTTGGAGAGAGTCTGCAGTGAACAGAACATTGAAAAGAGAGGTAGTAAAGTTGGAGGTGAGAGTGAGAGCTAACTGTGAAGGGACATCAAAGAGAGAAGGGAGACAGTTATTGAAGGAGATTGGCGAGGGAACCAGAGCGGCAAGAACATTAGTGGACAGTTCGGCATTTGTGACAGGAGTAAAGTTGATATAAACTCAGGAGAGAAAAATAGGACAGAGTGAAAGAATTTAAGGTGACAATCAGACAGGAGTGAAAATGTAATAATTCTAAGAAATTCTTAAGTTTAATTTATTCTAGAAACAATATTAAATTTAGATAATACATTGTTATTCCAGAATAATTTATTAGTAATTTAGAGTAAGGGGAAATTTAATAGTGTACAAAGTAATCATTTGTGCAATTGCTACAGTGTTGCTTGTTTTCCTTGTACAAGGGGTTATGAGAACTTTGAATGTTGTTAATTGATAGTATTGTAATAGGGTTTTTATATATACGAATGCATTTCTAATTATTCTTATTCTCTAATTCTTACATTCGTTTCTGTTAAAAAGAAAGTATTATTCAAGATTAATTAACATACAAATGTGCTTGATGTATTAATATTTGTTATAAGTTTGTTTTGATGTTGTTGCATAATTTGGCCTGAGCAAACTTCACTTTCATTGCAAGAGAGAGAAAGTTTAATTTTATTTATAAAACTAAAACAAAATTATACTTTGTTGTATTAATTACATGCTACAGTAAAAGTAAAGAAATTCACTGCTCTTGTGTGTGTAGTTTACTTCTCTGCGGACTTGACACCTATCACCCCACTACCGATACCCACTGTTATTACCTGATTCAGAATTAAGAAAGTGCTTAAAATAAGAGAGGAAAGTCACTCCTGGGCTAAACCATGTTGATTGCAGAGGAGTCATATTTCATCTGTTGCAAACAGTATTAGAGTTGAGGTGATGTTTCCCAGCCAGAGTCTAAACAACAGTGTGATAGTAAAGCTGGTCAGTATCTGTGTGCAGTAAGCAATTCAAAGATATATCCCTGCATGCAAAGAATACAATTACCTTGATTCCCCCTGAAATCTGCATGGTTTATCCCAGGAGTGACATTCCTCTCTTATTTTAAGCACTTTCTTAATTCTGAATCAGGCCCATAATCTCACCATTATAGTCTTTAAAAGAAGTATCCTAGTGTTGCACAAGGAGAATACTTTGCTTTTGCTTATTGTACACAGATACTGACCATATTAACTTTTACACTGTTACATACTCTAACTGTACCGATTTAGCCGGTACAGTTACATACCCTCCAACAATACCGATTTGGCCGGTTAACAGTTTGTTAACATTCTGTACCGGCAGAAGAGGCTACACCGACTTGTAAAGATAATGGCACAGTCGGTACTCAGCCAGAAACTTCACCGATGCTTACCCTTACTGATCTCCATAGAAGCAACAGGCGGTTCCTCTGCGGTCTAAAGAGAAAGAAAGTGCCAGACGCTAGACAGACCACAGAGGATCCTAGCACCTGGCACTTTCTTTCTCTTTAGACCACAAAGGAGCCGCCTGTTGCTATAGCAACAAGCTGCTCCTCTGCAATCTAAAGAGAAAGAAAGTGCCAGGTGCTAGGATTCTCTGCGGTCTGTCTATGCACTGCCGCTGACGTGATG
This sequence comes from Limnodynastes dumerilii, assembly GCA_011038615.1. Classification (NCBI taxonomy): domain Eukaryota; kingdom Metazoa; phylum Chordata; class Amphibia; order Anura; family Limnodynastidae; genus Limnodynastes; species Limnodynastes dumerilii. Next base: position 337,725 of record WWET01001579.1, on the reverse strand, counting down.
ACATCAGCTCCAGTGTAGTTAAAGACTGTCTTACCCTGCAAGTGCATGCGGCAGATAAGTATTTCATACACTACAGCAAATTTTTTCTTGGCTTTCTATTATTTTTTAAAATAATACAGGGAGGCTGGAGAGATGATTGGGGATACTGAGGGGGACAGTGACATGATTGTGGATACTGGGGAGCTTGAGACATGATGGTGGATACTGGGGGGCTGGAGACATGATGGGGATACTGGGGAGGGGATGGTGACATGATGGGGGTTCTCTGGCAGCTGGTGACATGATGGGGGATACTGGTTAGTTAGAAACATGATTGTTAATACTGGGGGACTGGAGACATGATGGTGGATACTGGGGAGCTTGAGACATTATGGTGGATACTGGGGGACTAGAGAAACATCATTGGGAATACTGGGGGAATGGAGAGACATGATGGAGATACTGGGGAGCTGGAAACATAATGGGGGATACTGGGGACTGGAGACATATGAATGATTTGGGATACTCAGGGGGGGGGTTAGGGACAGGGAAAGACATGCCCCATGGGTGGGATAAGACACGCCTTCTTTGACACGCCTTCTTTAGCTGACACACCCCTTGGTGGTAAAGACACGCCTCCTTTGGTGATTCAAGTGTACCTTTTTTAGCCTTAAAATGTTATGTAGACTTGGGCTGGGAGACATCACCTTTCAATACTGTTTGCAACGGATAAAATATGACTCCCTTGATAGCAGCATGGTTTTGCCCAGGTGTAACTTTTCTCTCTTATCTTTAAACTCTGAATCAGTGCCATTAGTTAACTGGTTTAGGAATAATTAGTTGAATGTGAACTGGGAAGGGGGTCTTGAAAGGAAGTTAGACACAGGGACATCAGAACACACAGCAGCACACTGCGGTAGCATTGCAGAGGGCATTGTGCTGGCCTCAGGGATTCATGTCTTACTCCCTACTGAATATGTGTACAGAAACTTTCTGACCTTGCTTAGCTGCATGTACAGTACAGTATACAGTATGACTGGCCAGGGCCCGGGCTAGGGTGTTCGGCACCTCCCTGCAAACAAATTTGCGCCTACCCATTTAACAATTTGTCAATAGAGTTTCTAGAGTATAGTCTCCATGTAATCATCATAAAGCACAATCTTGTAACCACAATAAAAGAAAGCAAATGTATACAATACAGGCAGCATTCTAGTCTCCACTATACAAATCCCATTTCATCCTAAAAATGCAATACAATACAGACCATATATCTTGGGGACACATACCTTACAGACATTGGGCCTGATCCAGAACAAAGCTTGTGAGCGAATTTACGCGTCGCGGAGACGTAAAATCGCCTTTTGGTAAGTACTGCGCATGCGCACCATAGAAATTACGCTCAGAAGCGTAGCGTAATTGTGAACGTATGGGCCATTCACGTATGTGTCACGTAAATACTTATGTGTGGGCGTGCCAATTTTACGTTAGAACAAAATACGTCTGAATTACGTTAAGTAGGCGGGGGTTTGTATTTAAAGTGTACAGTATGGGCGTGCTTAGCTGCGTAAATACGTGTTGCCCATACATACGTGTGCGGATCACTGCGGTTACGTTGCCAAAAGTTAAGGTAGGGTCTGAAAAGCGTATCTTGACAAAATCCGTACATTCAAGGGGTGTGCCAAGGGGAGTGTATAGAAGGTACGCACGCGTAAATACGCTATGCGAGTAAGGAGAATGTATAAACGCTGCCAATCTGTATAGCATTGTGCGGGGGGATGTCCGGCGCCTATCCAGCATGGCACCGGGATGCACCGCATCCCCTCGCGGAGCGGGTCGTGCCGGCCCTGTGACTGGCAGCTCAGTGGGGTCAAATAGGATCTGCAGTATATTGTGGATCCTCCCTTCCCACTCCCTTTACCTCATCTTTCCTCCCCTCCACTTCCCTTTCCCTCTCTTATAAGTGGCTCTTCCCTGTGACTTGCTCTTTCTCCCAGAAGTGCAGTGTGAGCGCATAACGTCATGATGTCAGATGTGCTGCACTCCTCAGAAAAGGATCTCAGTCCAGGAGCCACAGATCATAGTATTTTGAGTTTCTTTTTAATTTATTTTTCTTTTTGTCACTTGCAGGCAGAGCAGCATGGGAATAATCACGGCTCAGCTAAAAGGAAGATCAAGCACAGGTATGGTGACTAGATTAAAAGGGATGGTCGCTATTGAGAATGACCCTTTGTTGAAAGGACTGTTTTCTCCCAGCCAGTTGCAAACTGGCTTGGGAATCTATTGCTTCTGCCTTGCTGAGGAGAAGCAATCGATTCACCGAAGAGCGAAGATGCAGCGGCAAATGGTGAGTATTAATGTAACTTCAACACTTATCCTAATCCTTACCCTAACCCTCCATTCCCTGCAGCCTGACGCTATGACTCCCTTCTCTGTAACCTGACACTAAGACTTCATCGCAGCCTGACTTAAGTGTCTTTTCTCCAAAGCCTAACCCTAATACCACTTTCACATCACCACCAAATACCTGAGTTTTTGGCCAAAAACATAGGTCTTGGCAAAAACCTGGGTATTTGGTGGTGATGTGAAACCACCCTTTTTTAAAATCAGACCCAGGAAAAAAGAAGGGTTTTTCATAGGTCGCACATGGGTGGCAATGTGAAAGGTCCCAGGGTTGTATGTCAACGCGGGTTTTTCACATTGCCTCCCGATCTGTTTTTAGTGTCGGATCCCTAAAAAAAAAAAAAATTTGCAAATAATATGCATGCTGATGCTTGTAGTGCTACAGGAACCAGTATGCCCAAGGATGCCAGGGCCTGCTGGTGCTTGGAGAACCATAAGCACCAGCATGCCCTGTCATCCTGTGCCACAAACAACAAAGTTATGCCCCTCCTAGCTACATAATAAAATATAGGGCCGGTCTCTAACATAAAAAAATACTTAACATTTAATGCCATCCATATAAAAAATTATTACATTTAATACCCCTAATATAAAAAAAATATTCACATTTAATACTGCCGATATAATAATGCATATAATAAAAAAATCAAGACATTAAAATTATTAATAAAAAGAAGTATTTACCAACTTGAAATGGATCCAATCTTTGAAGCTTTTAATCCGTGGGTTAGGTCTTTGCAAATAAAAAACCCTGAATATGAAGGGGGTGCCACCAGGCCTGGTGACAGTGGTGATGCAAGGGGGGACCCTTGTAAGCTAGACCGGTCTCTTCCCCCCGCACGCTATAGAGACCGGCAGCTCATAAAGGAGGTTCCTTATGAGCTACCGTGGGAGTTACATAAAGCAGCTGATTTCAGTTGCTTTATGTAACTGCCTCAGATTCTCATACAGGAACTTCCTGTATAAACATGGAGGAGGAAGGCCATGGTAAGAAAACATTAACACAGAAAATCAGCGCCTAAACCACAACAAAAAAATGTAAAAGTTATATGTGAATTAACAATATGTTTTATATTTGAGGCTGCTATCCTACAACGGGTCTGGAGGCCGAAAGGGTTGCAGTTAAGAAAAAAGAAAATAGTGGGTAGCGCCAGAAATATAATGTACTATAAATGACTCCTTGAAACTATAAAACATAAAATTGACAATTTATTATTATCAAACACATAAAAAAAATATATTAAATATATTAATATATGCAAAGCCACGTAATAGATAAAAAACACTAGGTACTCTCCAACGATAAAAAGTTCCTGATGAAGTGGTGAACTCACAGGGTACCCTGGATGGTAATTGTGGAATCTTTAATGAGGGTGCTGGTGGATTGAGTTCCTATATGGCAGAGAGCTGTGCAAACCAATCTGTAAGCCACGTAATAGATAAAAAACACTAGGTACTCTCCAACGATAAAAAGTTCCTGATGAAGTGGTGAACTCACAGGGTACCCTGGATGGTAATTGTGGAATCTTTAATGAGGGTGCTGGTGGGTTGAGTTCTATATAGTAGAGAGCTGTGCAAACCAATATATGGAGTATAACTATAGCCTGTAGAGATTCTAGTAGGAAGAGTAAAAAATTACTCTTTGATAGGGGATGGCAATTGAAAAAAGATATCACTCATAGTTAGTTGTTTCCTAGATAGCAGGCACTGTCAATGTACAGGAGGTACTGGATGTTGTGATGAGTGGTCCCAGGAGCCCGGTCTGTTGGCTGAATGGTGCTGCAGGTAGTTGCCAACAGTGTCCGGACACGTGGGTCGAGCTCAGACTCTGAAGAATACTGTAGATGGCACACAGAGCCGGAGTTGCTGACAGGTGAACCTTTCTGTAGCCAGTGGAATGAGCGAACGGGCGGCCGATGGTAGCTGTAAACGGCCCCCGGAGCCGGAGATACTGGGAGCACTGATGTCCTGATGGGTCTGCGGGTGATGCACAGCCGGAGCGGTCGACGAACAGATCTCACCACAGACAGGACCGCTGAATGCACCCGTGGCAAGTCGATGCAAGGCAAGCTAAGTGCGTTGATGCTCTGGTGAATCAATGAACAGTGCACGGAGCCGGAGCACCAGACATGCAAATCTCACTGTAGGCAGGGGAGCTGATAACACCTGTGGCAAAAGGATGCACAGACAGGCTATGTATCTGTGTCCAGTCTAACCACTGTCGGCAGGAGAGTGGAGACATGGTGTGGTGGACGCGTGGCTAGCAGACCCTTATGCGTTTCATCGCTCTGCGGCGATTTCATCAGAGGGATTAGAGGATAGGAATCCTGGGGGGGAACTGGGGAGACTGAAGAGACATGATAGGAATAATGGTGAGCTGGAGATGAAGAGGTGGAGGAGGGAGATGATGGGGAGGGGGAGATGATAAGGAGAGAGAGAGAGAGAAAAGGAGCAAAGAGGGTGCGCTCCATAGTGAAAAATCTTTTATTAACAGTCAAGGTAAAAATCCCATGGAAATAGACTGGGAAGGAAAAACCAGAAGGTGTCTGTGGTGTAGTAATTTCTTAGTAAATAATAAAGAGAACGTGCGTTATAATTTAGTGAATAAAAACAATGGTGAAAGATATATGCGTACCAGATGTCAGATACCAGAGAACATGCTTAAAAGTATCTTTACTGTAGACCTGGACATCTTTTGGAGCAAGGTTCTCATAAATATATACACCCAATAGCGAAAATAAACACATAGAGAGAGCAACCTAGTGTAGTATTTCACATAAAAGTATAGAATGCGATGTGTACATAAAATAAAAGAAACATTTGCTTATATTGAATCAAAAGACTAAACCACAAGCAAGCCTGATGGGCACTGTTCATTATTTTCTGGCTGACATCCGAACCATCATCTGCACTCTACTCAGTAAAACATAATGGGCCGTATGCAGAGCTCCGGCTGCATTGCAAATGCGGCTGGGGTTTTCCGATATGTTCTACTGCGCATACACAGTAATTCTGTAACGTAATCTACGTTACTTGTTGCAACGTAGATCACGTATACGCAATCTACGTTGTAACAAGTAACGTAGATTACTTTACAGAAATACTGCCCATGCGCAGTAGAACATATCGGAAAACTCCGGCTGCATTTGCAAAATACCTGCTGTTTGCTGCATCTAGTTGGTGCCCACATCAGTGGAGTAGTATTTTGCTGGAGTATAAACATTGCTGTTACTTACTGTAACAGCAATGTTTATTCCTAGTTAGACTCTACACCCTTGTCCATTGCAACAATAAGACTGATACCTTGACACTAATTTATATGGTGATTCTTATGATTCATTATAAAATTAGTCATTTCAAAACCCCACATCTAGGATTCTTGAGATATATCTAACACTATTGGAAAGAGATTATAAATTGGAAGGCATACTCAAGAATATATGACAAATCCCTCAGAGGTTTTCCTTTCTGCCTACACAGAAAAAAAAAGCTGAAAAGCTTTCAGTTTCCATGGAGCAGTTCAAACTTGACTATTTCCCCAAAAAATGTATTAACGGGGCAATAAGGCAGGAAAAATATTAGTCAAACTTACAATTCCCCTTTAGAAAAAATAGCATATACTTAAGGATAAATATGATAAAGGATAAAAGTTCCTCTCAAAGGGCCTGATCCAGACCTACGCATGAGAGCGGAGCGTATTACTGCTGCAGCGTAAAAACTTTCACTCCCACAACACTCCCCTTACCTTCCTTTCATTACACCCGCCGAA
>WWET01001579.1:231390-244154 GCA_011038615.1 Limnodynastes dumerilii | reverse complement strand
AAAGAGGGGAGGTTTGAAAAACTCTGCAATATATAAAAAAGAACGGAAAAAGAATAAGAGGAAAGATGTGCAACAACAACAACCAAAAAACTAAGAAAAGATTAAGATTTATAATCTAAGCAAATACAAATTAACAGAACAAGAGGAGGAGGTCCTCAGTAGGGGATTAAAGATTGCACCTACCACCGAGAAGGACAATTTTAGATTTTTTTGTTGATATGAACTGAAATTTGTTAGAAAATTGACTTTGAAGAAGTTTTCAAGAATAAGGGGATGGAGGATCCTAATGAACATTGAGGTGAAAGAATCTTCAAAAATAAATCAACTTTCTTTCCACAACATCTAAAAGGGTGCTGGGTGGAAACCTTCAGTAAATCGGAACTCAAGGAGTTGGAGAATATGAAGAAAAAGAAGAGAAGAATAAAGAATATGAAGAAAGAATTTAAGTAAGAACCAAGAAATCGTTATCAAACCCTATGATAAAGGGGGAGGGATTGTCATCTTAGATAAGCAGGGATACAAGAAAGAGTGCTACAGACTTTTGAACGATAAAGAGACCTACAACAAGTTAAAAACAGACCCTCTAATGAAAATCAAGAATACAGTTAAAAACTTTGCAGACTCATTCCAGGAGGAAGGGACCATATCTGAAAAAGAATGTGAGTTTTTGAAACCATCCAATCCAACCAATCAGACTACTCCTGTTTTTTACATATTTCCAAAAGTTCACAAAAGCCTAAGTGACCCCCCAGGAAGACCCATAGTAGCGGGGGTCAATTTAATAACAGATAACCTTTCCCAGGTAACAGATTCTTTCCTCAAGCCCCTGATGTTAGAAATCAAATTGTGCCTCAAAGATACTGGGAATAGCGGATAGTGGACATCATCCTAAGCTTGACACGGTACCATACAGTCAATTTGTACGGATGAGAAGAAACTGCTCAGAAATGGAGAAATTTGAGAAACAAGGTGAGCTCTTGAAAACACAATTTATCAACAAAGGATATGAGGAATGAAAAATCCAAGAAGCCTATATTAGAGCAAAAAGAAAGAAAAGGGCGGATTTAACTAGGGAGAACAAGAAGAAAAAAAGCATTGAAGAAAAAGCCCCCCCTTGTTATGTTTATAACTCAATTTAACTCAGACTACAAGGAGTTAGAAAAAATTATCAAGAGACAATGGAAGTTGCTGTTAAATGATCCAGACCTGAAAGACATTGGGCCGTATGCAGAACTCTGGCCGCATTGCATTTGCAGCCGGAGTTTTCAGCAATGTGTTACATTACATTATTTCTTGCAATGTAGATTGCGTATACCCGGTCTTAAAGACCACGTATACGCAATCTATGTTGCAAAAAGTAACGTAGATTATGTATCAAAATTACTGCGCATGTGCAGTAACACATTGCTGAAAACTCCGGCCGCAAATGCAATGCAAATGCAATGCGGCCGGAGTTCTGCATACGGCCCATTGTGTCTGTGAGACCTCAGATTGTATATAAAAAATCTAGAAACATAAAAGATTGGGTAGTAAAAAGTGTACACAAGCATCCCGGCAGAAAGGGTATGAAGAGGAACAAATGGTTCCATACTGTGGGTGTCATAATTGCATAGTGTGTAGGAACATAAAGAGTACTAATGCCAAAAGGGATACCTTCAGTTCCTCGATAACAGGAGAAGAAAAGAAAATAACAAGCTTTATGACTTGTGACTCAAAAAATTGCGTCTACCTCATTGAATGTAAGTGCTCCCTCCAATATATAGGTAGAACCACAAGGAAATTAAAAAGACAGGTGGGGGGATCACTTACAGAATATTCGGAAGGGATCAATAACTCATCCATTATCCCTACACTTTAAAGAAGCCCATAATAGCGATGTGAATGCAATTAAGAAGATGATAGGAATCCAAAAAGTGGAGGGCAATTGGAGGCAACACAATGGAGTTAAGGATTTGGCACAACAAGAAATAAAAAGAAATGGAATTAATTTACAAAATGAGAATTTTGGAACCAACAGGTTCCTAGATTATGGTTCCTAGATTAATTCACCCTCAGGATTAGTATCTCACACTGCTTCCTCTTGCGCAATTTTGCAGCACCTTTTCACATTTCGTTTTTTCACTCATTCACCTTTTTTTTCTGTTACACAGACACATAGGGGAATTTTATGTTTCCCCTGAACAGTATTGTTTATTATATCCCCCCTTTTATAATGGACCCTAGGTTTATGCGAATAGTTATATACATTTTTATAAATTTTTTTGAACATTGTAGAGATAAGGTACACTAGGACTAGGAGGCAAGGGAGGATTCTTTTCGTCTACAAAACACTAAATAAAATAAAACATTGGGAATATCGATGATTTAGATACATATGGGATTTTTATATTCCCCTTAAACAATATTGGTTTTGTGTTTTACACATTATCCCTTATAATGAGGGACACCAGATTTATGTGTATAGATACTGTCGCACAGTTACATATTCTTTGGACACTAGGACCAGGAGGCAAAGGAGGATTCCTTTCGTCTGCAAGACCATGAAAATATTGAATATAATTAAAACATTGAAGATATGCTTACGGGCCACATCTTTATTGTATGTACACATCAGTGATTTAGTCAGAAATGGGAACGTACTAATGGTTTGTTAAACGAGGTTATGTCCTATATGCAATCGTTATGGGAATGAGTTACACACTTTGTACGTCTCATCTGGGTGCATCACGGACTTGCATTAACTCTGTTTACCATCTTTTGCACTGGGGTAGGAGCAATCTTATTCGACTCTGATTGATTCAATTTTGTTATATGTGGATCCCCTTCTTTACGGGGTTTTTATTTTATTGTTGTTTTTTAACTATATGAGTAAACTTTAATTATTATACTGCTCTTCAGTGGCATATATTATTTATTCTACCAATTATTCTAATTCTTTTTATCTACTTTTTTTCATGTATGGACGTGTATTGAACTATATGGAAGTCTTCATTTTGTTTACATAAAGGACTATTTAATTCAAGATTGTTATACCTACAGAACTGTAGCAAAATTCTGGGACTATTGTGTTAAAAGAAAATCTTTGGTCTTCCCCTATATGTCACTATATATACATAGCCAGTCAGGATGAGTACTTTATATATTTTTGTTTCTCATACCTCCAGCGCTTTCCCCTACCTAGTTCATATTTTTTTTTCTCTTGTTTTTTTATATGTTTATCAAAGAAATGACCCTCTCTGCTGCAGACAAGCAGAAAGAATTCACTGCCATCTGGCAACTCAAGGATTTCCTATGAACAAATTACAAAAAATTAGACTTCCTACACACCAGTCTCACCTGCACTCCGCCACCTATCCATATCCTACCTCGCCTCACTCTACCCTACCTAATGTTTAGGATTATGTTATTATAGTTTTCTGTTTTCTGCAATGTAAAACCTGTATTCACCCATTGCTGAATAATTGTTATGGGATGCAGGCAGTGGTCGAAGTGGACTTTTAAAAGTGGCAGTATGAACATTTAGAAGTGGCAGTATGGACTTTTAGAAAAGGCAGTATTAACATTTAGAAGTGGTGGTATGAACATTTAGAAATGGCAGTATGGACTTTCAGATGTGGTGGTATGGACTTTTTTTTTAGAAGTGGCAGTATGAACATTTAGAAGTGGTCGTATGGACTTTCAGAAGTGGCAGTATGAACATTTAGATGTGGTGGTATGGACTTTTAGAAGTTGCAGTATGAGCATTTAGAAGTGGTGGTATGGCCTTTTAGTAGTGGCAATATGAAAATAAAGAAATAATAGAAGTGAATGGAGATTCATTTTAAAAAATTGTGGAGAAGTGATGGTATGGCATATCCCCGTATACCACCTCACTTTGACCCTGGATACAGGGAAGCAAGCTCTGATACTGAGTGTGAGAAACTGGAGTCAGAATTTCCAGCTAAAACTGCAAGTTACCTGCATGAAAATGAATGGAGCACATGTTGAACATTTAATACATTTAATGACAAGTTTTGTGCTATGACTGCATGTAAGAACCGGCCCTTCTGGTGACATTATGAATACAAATACAAATGAAAAGAAAACTTTGATGTTGCCCTCATCTGACTTCATTGTTACAGTTTGACTGATTTCACTGACTTCATCCTTATTTCTCAGGGCCTAAGATGAATCTGTTTTTCCACTGTTTATTAAACCGCGAGATAATACGTTTTTTAGATTGTTTTTTTTTCTTTCCAAATTTGAGGTTAGCCAAGATTTCCCATCTGCTCTGGATCTTACTTATTTATCTGGGTTAAATGGTAACAATGACCTGGCAGATTATTGATGTACACATTCTTTGTTTTCTCTCCTTATATTTACTGAATTTTATAAAGGAACTTGAGAGTCTATTCCACCTGATTCTCAGTGTGTGGGTTCTGAGTTCATTCCTTCTTCTGGGTATTGTCCTTGTGCATGCTTTACTTGTAGTACTTGCGCTGCCTGGGGTGTTTCTCTCTCGGGAAAATAGGAGCTCCACCACCGACCTGTTGTTTCTACCAGGTGCTTGAGCTCCTGCAGTCGGCAGCACTACTGGCTCCAGTCCTAGGAAACTACATCTTCTGGCCCATATAAAGCCACAATCTGGTACGGATCTCCCCCCTGGGGGGAATTGCATTTTTCTTATGTGATTGGTTTTTATATGTATCTTTTCTTATGTGACATAGCTTTTGTAGTAATATATATGTGTTTTAATGGTTTCACACACATGGGGCCAGATTTACTAAGCTGCAGGTTTGGAAGAGTGGAAATGTTGCCCATAGCAACCAATCAGAGTCTAGATCTCATTTATCTCTTACATACTAGAGATGTCAGCTAGAATCTGATTGGTTGCTATGGGCAACATCTCCACTTCTCCAAACCTGCAGTTTAGTAAATCTGGACCATGTAGTTTTCTCTCTTTATTATTCTATGAGTCAAAGCCCAGTGGGAGATACCTTATAGAAAATATTGGAACTAGATCTAACTTGGACCTCTTCATATACATCAAGAAGTGGACAAATAAGACAAGTTTGAATCTAATATTGACAACCTCGTTTTATTTGACAACATTACAAACTGCATTTTACTATCAATGGGACTCTTGATGAACACCCCATAATCGTGAGTATGGACTGGATCCAGGGTTATGTATGTGAGGCCAATTACGCATGCAAGATGCGTAAGTGACCTGATTTGAATGGAGGGTGCATGCCCTCCAGATGCTACGCTAGTGTTACGATAGTAACACTAGCGTACCTAGCATCATATGGAACTTAGTTCCGTACGATGCCATTTCAGAAGAAATGGGCAGTGCTTTCCCTCCGCCCGCTAAGGTGTGCGGGGGGAAGCATGGTAATAGTAGAGTGTGGAAGGGATATCCCACAATTGATCCACACGCTTTAGTTAAGAGGGAGGAGTGACAGGGGGAGTATGGAAAGCGTGCGTGAGTCTGGATCCGATCCCTTATCATTTATTTTTTAATTTGTATCACGTTTCATGCCATCAAATATATTTTGTTTCTCACTTACTTTGCTGTTTGCCACAATGGTAAACAGATGCATTTTATCCCATCAAACAAATGTAGCCGTAGTAGCAGATCTTGGCGCATTATATTACTTGCGTATAATACACAGTACTCTTTTTGTTGTAAATGGTACAGGTGCCTTTTAAATCATGCACTGTATCCACTCAACGTTTTAAGTAGCATTCGGATATCTTAAAAATACACCCTGGCACACCATATGTCTTCCAGAAAGCTTAACATGTATGTGGCCTGAGAGGATAGTTGTGGGTGAAGACTTCACCCAATGGACTTTACATTCACCGTGAAGTAGGATGGGTGTGTACCGAACAATGTAAAGTCCATTGTTTTAAGTTGTTTCAAACAAGTATTTTGTTTTACATATAAAACCTCATTTTTTAAAACAGTTAAATTCTCTCCCTGGTATGTGTGCAGGCTCCAGCCACCTTAACCACTCCTCCTTGTGTATGCTAAGTAAACCAGCTATCCTAAATTCTCCCCCTTGCATGTACCCAGTCAACCATTCTTCCTAAATTCCCCGCTTCCCCCTTGTATGTGTCCAGGCTCCATCCATCCTAAATGTTCCCTTTTGGATGTGCCCAGGCTCCAGTCTTCTTAAATTCTTCCTCCCTCCTGGCTGGTGGCTATTAGTTTCCTTAACGCACACCAGCGGCTGCATTGCTTGAATGGTGCTGACTCTGACTTGAATGGTGCTGAGGCTGACTTTGCTTCTGAGTGGAGGGTTCGCAGGGCCAGTCTGACACTGGTCACCGTCACCTCCTCTGATGTTATTTCCTGATGTAGTCCGCTCCTAGGCGTGATGGTGCCGATTGCTGGCATATTAATTGCATTCTCAGGATTATTGTTCTTGTTCACATTATGGCTGCATCCACTGTTTCTGAGTATCAGGTATTGAAATAAAAGTCTCAGTACAGAATTTGATAGCTCATGAGCATAAAATGAAGGTATTTTTACTTCTGCTAAGTGGGTTTTCTTTATTTGGTATTTACAAAATAGGAAAATATTTTAAAGCTAAACTCCTAAGTCTGTCATCACTATGCAATCATCCAATGCTATCAGAAATCTACTCAGTCATTAATAAATTACCTCTTCTTGGAGCCAGATGACCTATATTGGTTACAAGGACAGACTGCTGATTGTGTTAGGGTTGCAGACTTAATGTGACTTACTAAACATGCTATGCATGCTTTTTTTCATTAGGTCTTAAATGCAATTTTTTTACTGTGTTTTCCTGATGCCATTTTGTTGTTCATCTACATATGTACAATATATTTGGTGTTTTGTAATAGAAGATCTCTGGAATTTGTGACATAGTGCCTCCCACAGATATCACCGAGTATATTGGTAATGTAATTGGTTTTCTAAGAAAAGGTAGGTCATTCTGACCATAAGAAATAAAGTCTGCAAATCCCCATCAGATTACAATTCTCCTGAGTCTTAATGTGAATGGACAAAACATTCAGAGACTGAAGCAGAAGTAACATTTAACTTTATAAGTTCAGCCAAATCATAGAAAGACAAGATGCAGTTTTATTTCAACAAGACAATGAGTTATACCAATTCATATATGTTTACACATACACATAAAATTCATTTACATACTTAAAAAAAATGACAGCAACAGCATTTTAAAAATGGATAAAAATTGATATTTTGTGATTTTTTATTTCACATAAGAATTAATAAAAGATAAAGCAGTTAACTTCCCCAGGACCTATATACTGACAAAAATTGTGTAAACTGATTACTGTCAAGAAGGACTGTATGTCAGCAGAAGAAAAATGGTAGTTAGAAGGTGGAAACGGCCATGTGGTGCCAGTATCTGAAGCATCAGATCTGAAAGTCCTAGTTTCCTGGGGATAGGGTACCAATAATTGTAATATTAGCTTTGTAATGGCTATTTTAACACCTGTAGTCATTACATGTATCAAGCAAAAGGTATGCTTTCATACTTGATGCTTGTAGTCTGCATTCTGTAAGTCTCCCAATGCCCTGAGGACTCCTTCAGCAGTTAAGGCACTGCTTTGTTTTCTGGTGCCCTTTCAAACTCAATGCCCATATATTGTATAAATAATGTAACCATTACTGTAGTTTACCTCAACTGTTTCACTACAGGAGATAGTTTAACTGACAACTAGATAATGTACCTCTGTTTTGATGCTGTATAAAGCATCTCAGGAAGGGATTACAGCTGCAATAGGTAGTTTTAAAAGACCCCCATTAAAAAATATGTTTCATAAAATGCCAGGTAGCTAAATAGCAAAGTACTGTCTAACACAGGTAAGTATCATGCATCCTAACCATCACAAACTAGTGCCGACTGTAAGCAAAAGGTGAGAGACATCTTTTATGCAAGCTGCTAGCAGATATATTATAGGTGAAAATTATATATATATATATATATATATATACACACACGCACACAGGCACACACACACAGACACACACACCCTAGGTAGTTATTTGGCACTGTGCAGCTTTCATGAAGATTACCAAACAAAGCAAAAGTCAATGGCTATCCCTGAACTAAAAGCTACATATTCGTAGCCAGGACAGGTAGTCGGTATACGCTAATCCCACAGCTCTGCTAATATGCTTACACTCAGACAGTAAATGGTTTCATCTAAGCTCAGCAAGTGTTTTGAGATGGGCTCTTACTATGGCTGCAAGACAGGTTCAGGGACATGTAAATAGGAAGTGGTTTAACTTCTCACTTAGATAGTATGCAGTTGAGATCCTACAATGGAAGGGACAGATGCAGCCTGTGGGCTGTCATAAAAGCATGTGTTTACAGCTATGCAGACAATCAGTGCCCATTAAGCCATATGATATTTACAAGTTATTTGATAAATATTAGGTTAATGTTGGTGAAAAAATATTTCCTGGTAGTTTATCTTCCAAGGAGTTAAAGGTCAGACTGACACAGTACAACCCTCGTTTGCTATAACATAATGTGTAACATGTGCTAAGCTAGAAATAGTGCAAAACAAAATCCAATGAAGTAAAGCCACTTCTATTAATGATTAAATACCTTTACAGCATGTTGTAGACAAGTTGCATATAAAAATAATAAAGCAAACTAGTTTAGGGTTTCCAATATCCTGTGTAGAAACAGAGTGCCTTTAATTATACATTCTTTTGAGAACAAGCATATATAAGTATTGCAAAGACTCAAAGACTCATAGCTGCAATTACGTAAAAAAAAAATATTCCAGCAACACCTTGCTGTTGAACAGATGCATTTAAACACATCAAAAAAATGTAGCCTCAACAGCAGACCTTGGTGCATTATATTACTTGCGTATAATACACTCTTTTTAGTAATTAATTACACAGGTGCCTTTTGAAACATGCACTATGTCCACTCATCTTTTTAGGTAGCATTTGGTTATTTAAAAAAAATCCTCCTACCCCTTCCAGAGAGCTTAATACGTACATGGACAGAGAGGACAGTGTGCAGGTGAAGTAGAATGGGTGTGTACTGCACAGTCCATTTGTCAAACAAACAAGCATTTCATTGTTTTTTTTTACATCTATAACCTCACTTTTTATAACAATTAGCTTATAAACACAGATGTTAAGAAAAGATAAAAAATTGCATTATATATGCAGGCTCAGGGGACTGAAAATAGAAACAAATATTTACATAAATGATCAGGGTCTTTACCTGGAAATTTGGGACAGGTGACAACTATGTCTACTACTATGTAATCCTGAAAACTGTGATGTAAACAATAAATATTGGCCAGTTAAATTTCAATGCAAAATATGGGGAAAAAAACTGCAAATATATTTGGTAAACAGATTGGTTGGTTTTTCATAACATAGTGGTTTTATATGTCACTTGTGAGTATAGAACATTTACTTTGCATTATGACCTGATTAGTCTTATGGTACCTCCCACTTAGGCGCAGGACAGATGCTATTTCATGGTATGTGTATTTAACAGTGGCTCAGATATTACCTGACTTCCAACCATACTGCTAGGTTTTACATTAAAAAATAATAGCTCTTTATGTTATAGCTGATTACTCTGTATAAAAGTGTCTGCCCACTGTTGTGTTTTCTGATAAGATGCATATATTTCACAATTTTAAGGTTTCTGTGTGGATTAATATGAAAGCTAACTTATGCCCTTTGCTGGGTACAATTTGCTGGACATGGGGGCTCCATACTGCTAGAACAAATAAAAAAGCAAGATTACAAGACAGGACAGCCTATTGTGATCAAAGCGGTGGAGAGTTACTGTAACATTTTTGGAGGTAGTACCTACACGATTTTTACATGTCCAGTCATGGGCATTAAGTAAAATGGGCACAATGGGCCTGATCCAGACTTAATAATGACAGCCAATTTACACATGTGGCATGCGTAAACCTGGCTGTGGGAACGCACTGCACATGCGCACGGCAGAAGTTACTCATCATAACTCTGATCGTATGTAACTTATACGTAACTCTTTATGATAGGGCATGAAATGCCTATGCAAGTCGAATAAATGCATTGTGGGCAGGGGGGGGGGCATTTAAATTGTACAGTATGGGCTTGATTAGGCACTACGTACCAGAGATATGCAAGGAAAAGTTAAGGTAGGGTTTTGAACACCTAAGTCAGCTAAGTTAGGCATATTAGAGGGGAGTGCATTGTCCTTAGCAGTGCATAACTTAGCTATGTTTGCATACATAAAACAATCTTAAGCCTGGATAAGGCCCAATGCTTTTACTGCGATGTCTTTTAGGAACCCTTGATACAGGACATCCATTATCCGAAATAATTTGAAGCAAATATTTGCTGACGCTCAGGATTTAATTAAGATGTAAGTGAGGGTCCAAACAGAAGTATTTGTGTTTCATGCATTCCTAAAATGTCCAGAAAATGTCAAATATTGCTTGGGTGCTTAAACATGCTGGACTGCGCTGTGGCTTATTTTATAAGCTGAAGCACAGCGGGAATGATGTCTGTGCACATGCAGAATGGGAGTGTGCATAGAGAGATGGGTGCACTGCTGCCCATCCACCTGTGTTTGCATCCGATCACTCTGAAAAAGGGAGCTCCACTATACTAAATGAGAAAGGGGGCTGTGTAATTCTGCTACAAGCGCCAGTAGCAGGTTGGAGTCCCTGTGCTCAGAGCTGGTGTAAGTATAAAGAGGACTTTATTTTTAGTAAATAAACGGCCCTCTTTATAGTTATAGACACATGTTTTCAAATTAGAAAGGTTAATCGAGCCGTCAATTAATTTGCAAACTTGTATAGGCTGCTGTGAGTACACCTTGCGGTCTCTGCCTACACGCATCCGTTAGCATATTGCATATTTTCTGTGTGTTCTATCCAGAGCTGTAAAAGTGGCAGCTCTGGACAGTGTGGGCAGTGGATTTGAACTCTATATCAGGTCCTCAGACTTGTGCATAGAAACTGTCTGATTGCTGTTTTTCATTTTAAAAAGTGATCAATAAAAATGGCAGATCATGCTTAGTGTGACAGTGTTTCTAAAAGTGTGCCTATCAGGAAACATTGTACACATTTACATGGTCAAACCATGGCCTGTAAACTCTTTGTTATATTAATGTTAACCCAATGAAAAAAAAAGTTAAATGCATCCAAACATCTCAAAATTGTAGATTGCACCTCATTTAAAGTGATACATAAAAACATTGATATCTGACCTGGTAACAGTAATGTTTTGCGAGTTGTTCCATGTGTTTTATGCAGTTAATTATTTTTAATTGCCTACAATAAAATGAAATCGTTGCCTTGACTTTATCACATGGGTCAGTGTGACATGTGGATTGTGGAGGTTGCCTGTTGACACATTGAATGCCCTTTATTTTATTTTCAGTCCTTAGTGCTGCTTATGTAGATCACATCTGGGAGCACGTCACAGCACAGGTGTCAGTGCACATCAAACAACAAAAGTACAAAAACTGTAAAACTCAAAAAAACGTTTAAACCTCTGGGATTCGGGCTTGTTCTTTGAATCCCATCTTTCACTTAGTTGTAGCTTTGCAAAGCAGTCATCCACACACTGTAAGGTATGGTAGCTCAGAACTGCTACTACGTCAATGCTGACAATAGAAATAGTGCATTTTTTTAGTTAAGTGCAGCACTGTATATCAACAATGAGCATTTCTATTTTTGCCAATCTGATTGACCTATTAGTTACTCTGATTAAAGAGATGCTTACACAAACTACAGACATCCTTTGTCTCATTGTGACTGCATTTCTCTTATCTGTTCCTAGTGAACAGTGTGACCTGCTGTGTCTGCTCTGAAACTCTGCCCCATTTCTGGAAAATGTCACTGAAAGCAATATGTCTGCCCTGTAAGGAAAAAGCAGACTATTTAAGCAAGTTAACTCTTCATTAATATAGTTATCAGCAGTTAATTTTTAGCAAAAGTATTGCAATAGGTATTGCAATGCTGCAAGTAAAGTGCGCTATCAAACAAAATGATAATTGCTTATTCATTTTGGTTTAAAATTGCTGGGAAATGCCTACTCAGATATAATTATAGTGCAAATCAGATATACATCTGGCGTCATAATTTAAGACAGAATCTAGACTTCCGTCACCATAGGGATCCGATGCTGGATACCCACTGGATTCAGACTTCTGTATCCAGATCCATACTAGTGCAGTGCTTGCTTATACACAGTGGCATAATGCAGAAGTTTTCAGATCAATGCGGAATTCTAGATCTGGTCGTTAGTGCTTTAGTGCTTTCATCTCTATGGTGGTGTTGGGATGTCCTAAACTAATTAACAGTTTCCAGCACATCATGATAAGAAATAAATTCTCTTCTGCTTACTCAATAAAAATATTCATATTTTTTCTTATATTATTTTGTGTATTGGGATATAGATAACTTTATATACTGTATATAAATATAGGTTTTAGGTTTAGTATTTTTAACCATAGCAAAAAGTCCAGAAAAGAGCAGTAAAGAAAGGCACAACTATCATTCTAATATGATGTGATTAAACAACTTACTGTATATGATATAGATGTATTGTCTAGGAATTTTCTCAAGAATAATCTTTTGTGTTTTAGCCATATAAACCATTAAATCTGGGCTATATTTAATTGGGCTAAACCAAACTATTTTATTTACTGGATGAGAAAGGTGAAGAGTGCATCTGGTTACCAGGGCCGTAACTAGGGTTGTGCGATATGGACGCCCCCCCCCCCCCCTGAGAAGAGCGG
>WWET01001579.1:205855-227422 GCA_011038615.1 Limnodynastes dumerilii | reverse complement strand
CAGGCTGCGGGGAAGGGAAGGTTAGGGTCAGGCTGCGGGGAAGGGAAGGTTAGGGTCAGGCTGCGGGGAAGGGCATAAGCAATCAATATCCCAGCCAGCTCGAAGCTGACTGGGAGAGAACGGCCCTATCTAAATAGGGTCGTTCTTTGCGGGGACCCACACCCTCCTAAACTCTGTATGGGTGAGGGGAGGCCAATCTATACCAGGCTCTGAGGACACTATCTTATGATTTCCGTATTGTCCCCATGTAAAATGGGGGCAGGGCAGAAATGTGAATTGTATGCTGAAGCCAACCCTTACTGTACAAATGACATCCCACCAACAGATCGGAAGTCCACCTCTGGCTCACCCTGCCATTTGAATACTTAAGGTTGGATCCAGAATTCCAACCTGGTATGTTCTGTAATTAGAAAATGCCCTTATAGCGCAATTTATCATCTGACTCAGTAACCTTAATAAAATCTCCCTATCGTTTAATGATAGAGTAAAGATCCCTCTTTATTAGTCTTGTATTGCTCACTTTATTTGTACCCTTCTGTAATGCCACCATACTTATCTAAACTAGACATAGTCCTCTAATACTATGCGGCTGTTTTGGTATTTTATGACATTTGATTTTATGACATGTCCATTAATGAAACCAATAAATAAAGAAATTGTAGGAAAAAAAAAAAGTTGTCAAAAGAAAACTAAACTAAATGTGTTGCCCACAGTTATAAAATTCTAAGTATTGTTTTCTGGAATGCTAATGATAGATTCTGATTGGTTGCTAAGCACATTGGGCCTGATCCAGCGTTACGAAAATTCGCACGGCGAGCGAATGCGTACGTTCGACCGTGCGAATAAACATACACGCCCCTAACACTCCCATAGTAAAGTACCTGCTTACGACGCCTATACCCTACACTGGGTACGACCGTCGGCCGTACGAATTTTCGCACAAAATACGCTGAGCGTACGGGCTTAGCACGCCCATACTGTACAATTTAAATGGCTATCCCCGCCTCCCTGTAGTAAAACGGGCGCCCAGGCGACCATCGTACTGAACGCACGCCCATCGAGCGAAAAATTCGCTCACAATACGACCGCTATTCGCTCATGACGCCCGGGCGACCGGAAGCTGTCATACTGGGCATGCGCGTTGCGAATTTTTTACTGAATTTTCACTTACGATGAGCGTACGCTCGCTTGCGGTCGTAGCTCTGGATCAGGCCCTATGAGAAAGTTAGTTTGAACTTAGACCAGGGTAGTGCAGTGGATTTGGTCTACTTAGATTTTGGAAAAGCCTTTGATATAGTGCCACACAAGAGGTTGATCCACAAAATAAGGGAACTGGGTTTAGGAAACAACATTTGTACTTGGGTCAAAAACTGGTTGGAGAATAGGGAACAGAGAGTTGTGATAAATGGTACATTATCTAATTGCTCAAAAGTTTTAAGATTTGTGCCTTGAGGTTCCGTGTTGGGCCCACTTCTTTTTAATATTTTTATTAATGACCTTGGTGATGGTTTAGAGAGCAAGGTTTCCATTTTTGCAAATTACACTAAACTATGTAAGGTAATAGAATCTGAGCAAGATGTAGCTTCTTGAATACTTGAATAAACTAAAGGATTGGACGGCCAAATGGAAGATGAGGTTTAACATAGATAAATGTAAGATTATGCATTTGGGGATTAAAAACAAGCATGCAATCTATAAATTAAATGAGTAAATTTAGGGGAATCTTTAATGGAGAAGGATTTGGGAGTGCTCTTGGACAACAGACTTAGCAATAGTGCTCAATGTCAAGCAGCAGCAGCTGCAAGGGCCAATAAAGTATAATAATGCATAAAAAGGGACATAGATGCCAGAAAAGACTGTGTAATTTTTCCAATATATAAATCATTTGTAAAGCCTCATCTCGAATGCAGAGTTCAGTTATGAGCACCACTCCATAAAAAAGACATTTTGGAACTAGAAAGGGTTGAGAGAAGAGCGACAAAATTGATAAAAGGTATGGAGTCATTGAGCTATGAGGCTAGCCAGTTTAGACATGTTTACTTTAGAAAAGAGGCGTTTAAGAGGAGATATAATTACTATATACAAATACATCAAGGGTCAATACAGAGAACTTTCATGGGAACTTTTTACCCTAAGGACTGTACACAGGGCACAGGGTCACCCACTAAGGTTAGAGAAGAGGAAGTTTCACAAAGGAAGGGGTTCTTTACAGTAAAGACAATCAAGATATAAAATTCACTGCCAGGGAATGTTGTGATGGCATATTCACTTGATATGTTTAAGAAAGGGTTACAAAAATTTTGAGCAGAAAAGGGCATCCAGGGTTACCAGGACCGCTAATTTAAATGAAGGACGGTAGTGGAGTCAGAGAGAAATAGAACTGTCATCTTGGGTCAGCAGGGATATTTTGCGGATTGCAACAGATTGGAGGTTGCTTCATCTGGATCAATTTCAATTATAAAAAATGAGATCGCAGGAGATCCATAATAGGTTGAACTTAATGGACTGGTGTCTTTTTTGAACCTCATCAACTATATTACTATGTTACCCCTGCTCTGACCCATGCTGTTTTCCAGTAAATATACCAACTAAGTGGACGCTTTTGCCTGAGCGATGGACATACTGTACATCCACATTAATCTTAGTTATACTGTACATATTCCACACTTTCACACAACTTTACTTTTGAAAAGTCCAGGAAATGTTAAAATTATAGATATACCCATAATCTTTTATGAGACAACACAAAACTACTCAGTGATGAACAATTAGTACAGCAACACTAAGACACAGAATAAGAATAACATATAAAGCTGAAAGTAAATAAACAATTATGAAACAGATAGAAGAAAAGATATATGCATGTGAAAGTTTATAGAGCTCTAGAAAGTAGGTTTTTGTTGATGAGTAGTATTAGGTTGTGGTACAGTATAATGGGCTACAGCAAATTTGGTGTAAATCAAAAAGGAGAGTTTGTAGGGGGGGTTATGCTAGGGTTAGTGGAGAGGTTTGCATGCAGGGAACAACATTTGAAGCAGGATTAAGTAGCAGTAATTAAAAAAAAGTGAGTCAAAGACAGAGCTCAGAAGATGTGCCAGTAAGTATCTTAAGGCAGGACAGAATTGTATGAGGACGTATTGATGATGACAAGTATCTTGAACTGAATTATGAATTATAGGGATATAGTGCTGGAATTTAAAGCTTTATGAGCAGGGACAGGGATATAGGACAGATCCAGATAATAGGATTCTGTACTAGTCTAAAACTAAGATGGAGAAAGAATGGATAAGGGTTTTGATAACATATAAAAGGATAAAGGAAAATATTGTTGGATTTAGGAGACTAAAATAAAATGTAACAGACATGAACTTGCCCCACTAAGAGTAGGTGTTGTCAGTTGTGATGGAAAACAAGTAAGTGGTGGGAGAGCTTATGGGGTACAAATATATAAATGTATGGTTACAAGAGTGGAAAGATATGTAATACACAGCCTTTGTGGGAGCTGATATTTTGTATATCAGATGTGTATGAGTAAACCAGGATCACCCCTGTCACTCACACTAAAAATCATTTTAAATAGCTGCATAAAATTACAGTAAAGGTCATGTTAGCAGCATTCCTAGTGATTTATAGCTGTGAAGATATGTATAAAGACAAATTTCAGCAAGAGACTACCTGTCAGCAGTGCCCAGGGCATTGCAGAGATGAGATGGCCAATGTGTTCCCATAATGCCACATTGTGGATCTGAGAATTGCTCATGATAACATGATAATGGCTACTTGTTGCTGTGATAAAGGTCTACAAAGGGACATGGTTCCATGATTTGAGAAAACTCAATTGAAGGTAAATGAAATAATAACAAAAAAACTTTTGAACTTTATACAAAGATTATAAAATCTCAGTAAATGATTAATATATTCTGAGCCCCCATCTTTACACCCTGACCCTGCCCTTTTACTGATCAACATGGTGTGCATTATGTATGTACAGTAGCATACAATGTATTCAAAACCCTAAATACACTGACTGAACTCTGAACTTTCCAAAGTGCCATCACCTGTTCTAAGTCCTCTTTAGTTGTTTATCTTTTTCTTATCTTTGTATTTTTGGACTGACCTGGTGATTATGGCTGGATTAACATATGGACTTATAGTTTATAGATGTGGAATTCCATGGTAGAAAGACACAATGAAGAATCAAGTAAACCTCCTTTGTGTTTGTTATTTTGTTTTATTTTGTTTGCATAGTAGAAATCTCCTTTCTTTTTTCTCTGACCCTGACTGATTGCTAGACATAAGACACAGAAAAGTCTCATTGCAGAGAGCAGCTGTAAAACTGTTGTTTATGGAACTGGGAGCAGACCTGTGAAATATGATGTATTGGAAAAAGAAAATCTGCAGATCTCCCACTGGAAAATACAAAAAGCATAAGAAAACGCAGACATTTTAAAATGTGCAGTAACAAAACATAATAATAAAAAAATATATATATTTTTTTATTTATTGATAGTGGATAAAGTGAAATATTATTTATTAGCATTTTCTCATTTTGGTTAAATACACATTAATATTATACAAGTTGCTGCTTTACACTATAAAATAAATAACATCCATTTGTATTGTTACAATTTTTTTTACCATTTCATAATAGTAATATACCAGTATTTCACATATTAACTGTTATTAGTTTATTAAATCTGCTATTGCTGAACTAATACACCAATGTAGTGTCAAACTAAGGAATTGAGTACGAGGGACCTGATTCACACTAACTGCACCTAACCGCACCTAACTCACTTGTCCAGCCCCTAACCCACCCCCATGTTTTTTGGTACATTATGGCAGTTAAGAGTGCCATAGGGCTACCTTAACTAACCGTGCGTAGTTTCCTTCTTAAGAAGGAAACTATGCACGGAGAATGGCTCTCCCCTCCCCCCGCCCTCCCGGCTAATCTAAATCCCTCCCACTACTAACTAAATACTCCCCGAGGCGGCATTAGCACGCCTTCTTCTTCTTCTTAAACTACTCTGTGCAGTCTTCAAAGACCGCACAGAGTCAATCTACGTACCTAAGGTAATTTCGGTAGATTCCACACTTAAGAAGCAGGAGCTTCTTAAGTGTGAATCAGTTTCGAGAAGACCAATGTTTTTCATAACGTTATATACTTTATTTATGATGCTATATCTTGATATTATTCCTGTAACAACTAACACAACTGTATGATGTATTAGACACTTTAAATGTTTAAGCCTTTTGTTGAAAGTCAAAATAATCGGGCTGTTCAAATAATAGAATACTGTATTTTTTTTTACTGCATAAGTATTACAATTTTTTTATTGCAAGAAAATACTTTATCTTATATATGGAATATTAGAATGAATAATTGACTTTCGACTTTAAACACATTAGTTACTTGTAATTACGCTGCACTTAGAACCATATTCAGCTCAACACAAGCTACAGCTATGGAATTTTAGTGATTGTTATACTATGGGGTGCTGAACAGTAGAGGTGTGCAGAAAAACAGGTTCAGTAGGCTGGTCTCCCATTGTAAAGCATGCATCATGACCTTTTACATTCCCACCTATACCAATTGCTTTTATACAATTAGTGATGGAAAAGGGGATTATGCAAATTAATTAGAGAGAAAGAGAAAGTATTGAAACAAATGGAAGATAAAGAATAAGTGTTGGGAGTGGAAGAATAAATGACAAGTGAAGGAAATTGTAGGAAGTTAATTTACAAGGGAAGAAACAGATTCCCAGGGGAAACATTGTTTACATGGAGGTAATTAAATATAGTAAAATTGCTGTGGAGGTTGCGAGAATTATAGGAGAGGAGGTGAAGTGAAACTGTAAGGAAAAAAACTTAGAAGAAAAGCCGTATATGAATATAAAACCATGGAAGAGAAAACTTTAAAAGGAAAAATAAATTTTTTTTGTTGTTAATAAAAAAAACAAGGGAGGATAAGTAAGTATAAGTTTTTAGTCAATGTCTAATAACATGAATTGTCAAACAATTACATTTAGGTTGGTATTCAAGGGGAGTGACAGCTATGGGGCTGAAGGTGAGGGGGACCATCATGCAAACTGTACTCTTGTGCACACTGTAGACGCCACCAGAATCTAGGCTAGTATATGTTGACCAGGGACCTGGGTGGTGGGTATGGGCTCTGTTGCATATTCTAGTTAGGTTGATACCCCTATATGCAACCTAGCATGGGAAATGTGATGTTCCTTAATGTGAAAGGGCAGGAGACAACTTTGTAGCATATGCCAGTAGGTCTGCACTGCCAGATTACACAACCAAAGCGACATATGAGAAGGAAGTAAAAGTCCAAACTGAGGTCATTACGGTAACAAGAATATACATATGCAGAAATATTGGAGACAGATGACAACACCTTAAAACTTTGGCACTGAAGCAGTGCACAGAGCTAGACTAGGTATGAAGCGCACAGGTGGCTGCACTAAGGTAATCAGCAAGACCACTATTAATGAGGTGGAACAAAATAGTTTATTGACACCCCTGAAATGTCTGTAATTACTGAGCTGCCTGGAATCTCTGGAACAGATAGATGAAACTTGAGGCAGTATGTGACATTATCCTATAAAAATGTTATAGTGCATCATTTATTTTCTTTTTGGTGGATTAAGAATCTAAAATGATAAAACAAGTCCACAAAAATAAACACCTATTGTTGAAATCAAGTACATAATTTTTCCATGAACTACCTTCACTACCTAACTGTAACATACTGAACTACTGCTCTCCATAAAAAGAAATATTAATTATAATACAAACAATGGCCCGGATTCACAACATCGGACGTATTGATCATACGTCCGTATTTTACCGATATTTGCTTCTGCGCATCCGTAGTAATTTTTTACGCAATCTACGTATCGTTTCGTTCTTAAAGACCGCATGTACGCAATCTACGTAATGAAACGATATGTAGATTACGTAAAAAAATTACTATGCATGCGCAGAAGCAAATATCGGTAAAATACGGACGTATGAGCAATACTTCTGGTTGTGTGAATTCGGGCCAATGTGTACATTATCTTTTACACCCTTAAATCAAAAGTGAATTAGGAGGGAATTTTTAATCTGGTCTTTTATAAACCTGCTGGTACTTCACCTTTCAATTAATCACCTACAAATACATCTCTACTAGTATCTATCTTATATATAGCTTTTAATGTGTCACGCTAGATATATGTACATGAAGGATTGCTTGGAGGAATTTTATCTTACCGGCTGTACTGAATCCAGAAGTTTGGTGAGTTGGAAAAACCGTCGTGAACTGGATGCTGGGTTATTTCTCTTGCAGGAGATGACACGGTCTAGCTCTTTAATATAGTTCATTCGCAGTTCATCAAAACACTTCTGATCCTTCAGACCTTCAACAGGAACTGAATACAGATATTTATACATAGCATCAATCCAATAACCTTAATGTTAGTTTTACTACTACTGGTGCTATAGTTTGGGCCATGTACTACTAAATGAAATTTAGTGTAGGGTGCCTGCTACAACAAGTACTAGGATAACCCAGATTGTTCAGGTTTTACTATAAAAAGACTTAAAGTATATGGTCCAACAGAGAAAATTAACATAAACCTTAGAGATGCTATTATTTAAAATATCCTCCACTGCTTAAAGGGTGATATGAAACTACAAACTACAGTCCTGTAAATTGCACCTAGCTGCAACAATTATAAATTAAATAAAATGGTTTGGTAGAATCATATTCAGTCATTCAGATATGTTTAATAAGTACCAGCTGCAAATGACATTGTTACTGAAATGGTCTCTTTCTCATTCTCGTGGCATTATAGAGTAAATTGCAGTTCTGTCACTATTTTTTTTTAATCCTTTAGAAAATGTTTTATACTATGTGTTGTGCTTTTACTGGCTGTAGAGACATATCTGTAATAATGACAGTCTCTCGAATCCCTTTTTAGGTTCATAGATTATACCAGATACATGGTATTTTAAACAGACAAATGTTGTAAAAAATGATACAATCGCGAGGATTGGAAAAAACCCTTTTTTGCATTTGTGGCTTATCCTCTGATGGTATCTGGATCTGTGATCTCCAGAGAATATTTTCTTTGTTTATGGTGGGGTGGGAGCAAGCGCATGGGGGAAATGAGCTTAAGATCTCTGTAGAATTTTAATGATTATATCTTAAATATATCTCCTATGCTTTTATTCATCAGGATAGTTTGACCAATACAATGACTGCTGGAAGGTACGACTTAGCATGGTAAAGAAAAAAATTATTATAACCAGACCTATATGCATGTCTAAAAGCCTGTATAACAGATAAAGTTCACCAAATCTATGCCCATATTTAAAGCCTTTCCAAAAGATAACGTACATTTTTCACCTAGATTATACAACCTCACACCTACCACAGTCCTTTGAATAATTGTTCCTACCATATTTAGTTCTGTACTTAGAATGCCAATACCATGGTTGCCTACTTTTGCAAATGAATATCAGGGAGATTATGAGAGCACTATCAAGGTGCTGCACCAAAGGGGTGTGTCCTGTAGCACCAAAGAGGCGTGTCCTGTGAATAACTCCAGCCATAGGTGTATCTAGCACTGCCAGGAAAACTATTTTACAATAAAAATGTCAGTATTTATTGATTATTAAGTTGTCAGTGAATACTTTCATTACTATCTTCATAGAAAAGCTAAAAGTGACGCTGCAGCTGATTAACAAGATTCTTTCATTACATCTTGGCCTCCATGAAATTGGTAATCTCCATAGACCTCAATGGATGAAATTAGAATCAGGGAGATTACCAAACACTTCAGGGAGTCAGGGAGATCACCCAATCTTCAGGGAGTCTCCCTGATATTCAGGGAGAGTTGGCAACTATGGCCAATACCAGTCATATGCTCTGCACACATCCTTAGGCCAACATAATCAGATAGTTTTTCATGCTGAAAACTTACATTCTCTATGCTGACTTCATAATAATAGTGCAATTATAATATACTATACTGAATGCCATGTCATAAAACAATAATATTACTAGTAGTAATGTCCACAACATACATCCCTTTTCCAGTTTATTACTGTATAGTAATAATTACATTGGAATTTATTCACCACTGGCAACCATGACACAGGCTGCCAGTAGTGATCTGCAAGGCAGTCAGCCAGCTGGACAGCATAGTTTAAACTGCAATAGTAAGCAGGTCCTCTAACCTTTGCTATATTGTTATACTTTGATATTCTTATTAAATAATGTTTACTTTACTTAAAATTAACAGCTCTAGTGGAAAGTACAGGCACTTAAGGAATTAAAGATAATATTAATTAAATCATTCATTTACTGCAAGGAATGCAGTAGGTCAAAGAAATCTATAGATTGTAAGCTTGCAAGCAGGGTCCTCTTTTCCAAATAGTCTATTTGTTACTACCCATATGCTATTTAAAAACCTGTTAATTAATATTGAATAAATATTGTGTAACTGCAGAAAACACTCATTCATGCCAGGTATTGATGTATTGTTCTGGAGCAATACTTACTAATGCTGAAGAGAAGCAGAGCCTTCATACACAGGAACTCCTCTGGTGTGATCTGTAACCAACCAAATTCTTGCGAGAGATGACGCATTCGAACACACTGGCTGTACATGCGAGATTTATGCATGCGATACCTATATAATAACAAAGGAGCATCATATATTTATAAAGAATATTAGGACACTTGCTGTATTGAAAAGGTCGTTATTAAACACTTGAATATATAATCTTTTATTTGTATTGTAAGGTGATGTTTCACAACCTAGTTGTGTATCTCACAATATATATAAAACAGATGAAAATTGGTCTATTTTGCTCCACTCTGATGTAAAGATGTTAATTTATATGCATTATAGCATAATGAGCAGGATCTTTAAACCCAATGAGACCTATATGAGTTTAGGTATGATCCACATGAGAATGCTATACACAAGTACAACAAGTTCTGTACGGAAACATTATAGCCAAGCATAATGCAGACATGTTCCCTTTCCCCAGCAATCAAAACCCTACTCTGACTGTGATACCCAATTTGGATTGCCATGGGGAACAACAAACTTCTATTGAGTCTGTTCTTGAGCTGAATGGGGCCAACCTAACACTGTTGTGCATTCTGGTCATTGCTCCTTCACAGGATAAGTCAACCGACTGAATATGCTATATGAATCAATTTGATCCATTAATACTTCAACTACCATTGTTCTCAACCAATGTACAAGTGTCTCCTTTTTGTCCTGCATATTGTATCTGATAGCCTCAACTGTTGAGCTCCTGCCCAGTCTGACATTTCTCCTATTTTCTCTCCCTCTACTGCTTGAGATTCGCTCAGTCACCCTCAGCCCCATCCGTCAATGTATCATGCAGTCAGAAGAATGATTAAAAAAAAGGTTTCATAAATAATCCTTTACCGTAGACAACAATGTGCGCTATGGCATCAATAGAATGGTGCTTAGAATGGTTGTATTCCATTTATTTGATAAGATTGGTAATGTGAATAACAATTAATACTTTTTTTTTTTTAGTTAAGCCAAATTTCTGAAAGTCCAGAATGTGGAATTTTCCATATAGTTTTTACGTTCTGTTTTGTGATGGGGTAACCCATTAAAAGAAATTACACATTTATATAACCTAACTTGACCTAATTCCACAAGCAGATGAATTGAAATATACTGCATCAAAACAAACTTAACAAAAAAAAAACCTCCTGGTTTCTAAATTTTCAATAAATAATTGCTTCATGTTACTGTGTTATTTCTGATGGCTGCTCCTAAAACAATATTATAAAAGCAAATAAAATAAACGAGGAGGTTTTAAAAAATCTAGCTAGTGAAGTTAAGTGCACTGATTTTCAAATTGTTGGCAACTGCACATTTCCTAGTACTTGGCAGCCACCCGAGAAGTGAGAAGAACACAGCATAAAATGTATAGAGCATTTCCCAATGTAGACTACCCAAGAGAATTGTCAACAAATGTGCAGAGAATGTTTATGGCACTGAAGATCTTTTCAGCGGGGGCTCATATGTTTCTAAAGGAGTGGATGGTAGTGTGAATCTAGAGGTCTCTTATGTTGCTCATTTTCTTTACATATTTTTCTGATTACTTTTTCATGCAGAAATCTTAGTGCCACTTTTCAGGGGTGTAAGAAACTTGTTTTGTACTGTGGCATATTTTACTTATTTGAAGTTTATTGGCACAGATTCATTATCCCATCTGTCTCACTATGCATAGCCCTGCAAAGATGCCAGATTGCCCCTATCTAACCCCATTCGCAACTTTCTGTACAATTCTGTACAGCTCATTTTATCATTGTAAGCCTCAAATAAATCTAATGGTCCACATATATGCAGGGAATCTGCAAATTCTTGTCAGAGAGCTAAATCTTCCTGTTTTTGCAAAAAAGATGCTTTCCAATTCCAAAGAAGATAATTGATTTTATCCATGTAGCATCTGGAACTGATACTAGCATGAAATAGTAAGCTTAGTCATGGAAAGGAGGAACAAGATTACTGATAATGGTGAAGAAAATGATTTCTTAATTTGCAGCCATAAACATTGTTCTATTTCCATTTACACAGATGATTATGGTACATTGTTTAACACAGGCAGTGGCGCACCAGGGGCTTTCTAATAGCCCCCAAACCCCCCACAATAAATATAATATATATGGCTTTGCTGTGTTTGAGGTAAAAGAGGGCGTGGCTTCTCTTACAACACCAAAGAGGGAACCCTGAGGATAAATCCCATATAATATACTATACTCGCATTATACTATACTACATATCATGGGTCAGGGACTGGCGCATACTATAATAAAAGGGAATATATTATGGGTCTGGGAATGGCACATTCTTTAATATAATGGGATATATTATGGGTCTCGGTATGGCATACTATATACTGTATATACTGTGCCATTCCCAAAGCCTAATACCCCATATATTATAGTATGTGCCATAACTAGATACATATTGCCATATGCTTTATGTAGTGAATCATGTCCATGTTAATTTACTCCACATGTATTACACAAATCGGAAACCCCCCCATGTTCAAAAGCCTGCGTTTGCTACTGACAGTGGACATATCTATATAACAGGGCCATATTTGTTTATACCCCTTGTGTTTGCTTGGGGAGCTGAAATATATTCCAACTGTTACAGTTACCAAGGGAGTTTTTCACCGGGGCGCAGAATCTAAACCACAGCCAGGTGTTCACTAGAGCTGATGGTGGGGATAGTCTGGGCTGCAGGAACCTGATAGGTTGCGGCCCCCGGCGATAGCGCCCAAGGAAGAACTGCAGCAAAGGTGTCTGAACAGGAACACACACACCTAAGAACCCTTGCACAACAAGAGGATTACTGGAACCCTTGCTCAATAGAAACTAAACCAGAGCAGAATAGTGCTAGGATGTAAACACAAGTTTGAGCACACAAGATATGAGGCAGGGACCCAAGCATACAGAGTAACAGCCTGAAACCCACACACACAGTACACAGGGAATGACAATACAAAGGTGTACACAGGGAAGGGCAATACAAAGGTGTACACAGTGAATGGCAATATAAAGGTGTAGGCAGAAATGCACTAGGTCCACTGGTGTGGAACAGATGATAGACAGGACCTCCCAGGGACACCTGAGTAACTGCAGAGTGGAAATAGCAAGATACAGCAGGCATATGAGGAGGCTAGGCGTGAGAGCTACAGAGATGGAAATAGCACTCCACAAGCAGAGTCCGATGGGCTGACTCATACCACTCTCAGTATAGAATTGTCCGCTAATCTAGCAAGGCATTCATGACATCTGAAAGCAGCTTTTACTGATTCTCATCTGGCGTTTTATGTCCTGTTAAAGTTCATCAACTCTCCCCTAAGCTTCCTGTATCGCCCCATGCATGCTGTCTGATCCCTCGCCTGCTGAAACTACAGGGAAAGCCAGTATTGGCCTTCTTTGCAGCAGGTGAGCAGGAGGCCACAGGGTGACATCACTGTCACC
Source organism: Limnodynastes dumerilii (assembly GCA_011038615.1). NCBI lineage: Eukaryota > Metazoa > Chordata > Amphibia > Anura > Limnodynastidae > Limnodynastes > Limnodynastes dumerilii. The sequence goes on along the minus strand of WWET01001579.1, from coordinate 214,377 downwards.
CCAGGGACAAACCGCTGGTTTCTTCATGGCTCTCTGGTTGCAAGGTCCCAATTTCTAGTTGCCATGGTGACCTGGCAACTAGTATTTTTTGAGCCCTGAGCCTTATGTCAGGGTATAAGGATTAATGCTTGTTCATGTTCTCTCAGTGGCGCAGCACAGACTTTAATTGTGCTCTTGCAGACCCTCCTTATAGGTACAGAAAACTCTGCTCCTGAACTTACAACTGTCACTCACCTGGTTTTAATTAACTGATGTTTAAAAACATTTTTCTCTTAAACAACCATAGTAACTGACAGATGAAAGCTCAGGAGTAGAGCATGTTGTACCTAATGGAATGGGTAATGTTGGAGGGTTTGCTTGTGCATGGAACATAATGCACATGTTTTAAGGGTTTATAATATTTCTGTAAAACATAAAACATTTTAGAGAATAAGTGTACAGCCAGGGATTTGAAAGAAGTGAGGGTGAGTGATTTCACATCTAAAGCAATTGGCTTCTCTACTCAGCATTTTCTTTTGCTAATATAATCACATCCCTCATGTGTGAAAACACTTCCACTGTTTTTATTGGATAGTGTGATCACCAGTGTGACTAGTTTATATACAGTTGGTTGATGCAAGTTCTTTTTGTCCCATCTTTCTTTTGCTGCACGTGTCAGTACACAAGGACGGTACAGTGAAACTGCGAATAGCTAATAAAAATTTGAGTGAGCGACCCATTCTCAGCTCTGGCTCAACCCCTTATCGAGGAGTGGAACGGCAGAAGTGCATGGTGGTGGGGGGGAGGCGTAGCATGTGTCTACTATGTGCCACATATTTTTTTTCAACTATGTAGTATATCTGCTGATATTATTAGTATTAGTGTTAATGAAAAATGCTTTTAGAAGCAAAGTTTCCCAAAAAATATGATTTTGGTGATAATATCACCCACATATTATCACATTATTACATAATAATAATATTACATGATCCAGAGTGATACCGCTTTCAGCCCCCTAATGAGTATAGATGACTGTGTAGGGAAAACAATCAAAGACATGACAAATAATTTTTACAAGCACACCTGCACTGTTACCAGGTATACCCATTTGTATTTCACACTCAGCTGGTATAGTATGCAACTGAGTTGACACATGCATGCTAAAATGAACATTTTATTTTTCTTAAATTTGGCACAAACACAAAGCTTGATAGCAGAACAAATATCCTCTTTAGAAAAAAAGTTTTATTTTACTTTAGAAGACATATTTTCTCTTGGAATTAAAACATTACAAACGTTGTAAACTCACTCATTGAACACCAAGTCTGGAGCAAAATACAGCATTCTGGAGTTGACATTTTTGAATGACCTCCATCCCATGGCGAAGATCATAAGGCCCATCCAGGAGTACTGTATGACTGTCATTTGGTCATTAACATGGAGATTTCGAAAACCTATTAGTGTAGAAAGAAAAAGAGTGGTAAAACCAAGTGTCTTCATTAGTTACAAGCAGATACAAACTATCTATCTATCTATCTATCTATCTATCTATCTATCTATCTATCTATCTATCTATCTAGACCTTTATTTAGCCTTCTGTAAAAGAAACATTTTGGCTGGCTAATCTCTGGTATTTACAATGTGACCTTGCGTCAGCATCAAGCTTCAGTGAATGTCTGAAAAGGGAGGTGTATGTGGGGGTGTTGCACACTGCAAGTCTCTATGACTGAAATAGTCATACAGACTCATCAGTAATTTTAAGTGTACTTAACTATTGCTGCCTGGATTATTACTGATACGTCTGTATGGCTTTCAGACAGAAGTGTGTATATATTAGAAAATTATATATTACACATAAACAAATATATTTGTATAATGGGTTTCAAACTAAACAATACACACAATGGGTCTGATCCAGACCTACGCGGATGCGCTGTACTTACTAAAGCACAGCGTATCGGTGTCCACTCTCCCCGACACTCCCCCTGTGCGGGTGTATTTCCCATTGCTTACGCCGGCTGAAAGCTACCCTAACTGCAGCCGGCATAAGCAATGGGTAATACGCTCGCACACAAGCGTACTACCGCTAAGCCCTCCCACCCTCCCTCATTAAACTACCTCCCCCTGCCCACCTACACTAACCTTAACGTAGGGATGCTAGGGGGACACCCCCTCCAGCGTCCCTACGCTGTTCCGTAGCTACGCCGGGCAACATCTGCCCGACGCATGCGCAGATCGGCTTTTCAGACGATCTTACGCTTACGCCCGCCTTCCTAGCGACGGCGGGCATAGGTCTGGATCAGGCCCCTTGTGCGGATCAGCCCACACTGTCCCATTAGCATGCTTCCCCCCGCCCACTTTAGNACACTAACCTTAACGTAGGGACGCTAGGGGGATGCCCCCTCCAGTGTCCCTACGCTGTTCCTACGGCTGCCCGATCGTTGATCAGGCGTTGCCGTAGCTACGCCGGGCAACACCTGACCTTAACTCTCCCTTCCCTGAAGCCAGACCCTAACCCTCCCTTCTCCTTAGCCCGACCCTAATACTCCCTTCTCTATAGCCTAGCCTAAGACCCCCCTTTCTGCAGCCTAACCATCCCCTTCTATGGCCCTAACCCTAAACATACCTTCCTAAGAGCCTAACCCCCCCAACACTAAGTCCCCGGAGAGGTTACTCACCTCTCTGGAGCTGTCAGCGGAGGGTGCGTCGGGTCCTGCGAAAATGAATGGGTGAATATGCAGATCGGCATACTCACTGATTCATAAAAAAAAAATCTAAAATGGCTGCCATTCGAAATAAAGACAGCTGAAAAGGAATTTTTGTCTCTATTTCTAAAAGCAGACCATCGGAGTGGGGACTCGCACTGGGGAGGATGTGTTTATGAGTAAAGGGGTGTGTCATAGCTTGTACAAATTGATGTAGAAGAAGCCAATATTTCCCCTGCATTGCTAAATGAATATGCCAACACTGCAGCACAGCTTTTCCTAGAAACAATTCTGTTTTTTGCTCCTTATTCTGCAAGAATAATACTATTCTGGATCTAAAGCTTCTTCTAACACATCTTCAGACTACAGCTTAGCATCAAGTTGAGTAAAACAATATTATTTTTGGGATACATTCACTTCCTCTCTCATGCCTTCTGTGAAGGGTCTTTTATACAAAATGAGTAGTACATTTTGCTTGTAATGCAAATTTAAATCATTTTAACCATTAGGTGATTGTAGTTGTAAATAAATGCAACATTAATGTTTCAATGTTATGTGAAAACGGGAAAAATAAATTTACATCACATTTACAAGTTTATTCATTTTGTTAAGGAGTGGAAAATTCACTTAATTTCACCATATTTATCAAAATACAGGCAGCCTTCCACCTACCCAGCACCTGTTTCTACAATTATAGCAATTTAAACATTTTACACTTCTGCTGGTTTTAGATAACAAATATGAATGAGAAGAACAGATGCTTCATAGATAAGATGATATTTAATATTTACACATCGCTAGAGAAGATGTGGACACTACCTAAGTAATCATTCACGACCTACCTCCTGCTCCTTATATTTACATAATGAAGCTTATAAGGCACATATGTGCTACAAATCTACAAATACACCCTCTTCTACTTCAACTGGCAATTAAATATCGCAAACTTCTCAAAAATTCCACAAAGTATGGGCTCCATGGATGGACTCTATGGGCCAGATTTACATACCCTCCAACATTTTTTTATGGAAAATAGGTACACCTGGAGAGGTGTGTCTGTGAAGGGGGTGTGGTTTGTCCCATAAATGGGTGTAGCTTTAATCTGCTCTCATTTGCAAGTATAATGAGGTATAAAATCTAATAATCTCATATGAGCTAAGAACTCACAGGAGATGGTCTTGTCACTTTAGCAGAGCTGTAGGAGTTTGTAGGTGAATATAGGGGGGAGGGAACTGCTGGGTCAGAATCCGGTATAAGAGCCCTTTTAGCCGGTACAAACCTTTAAAAATCAATACTGTACCTGCTAAATAGGTACAGTTGGAGGGTATGGATTTACTAAACTGCGGGTTTGGAAAAGTGGAGATGTTCCCCATAGCAACCAATCGGATTCTCGCTCTCACTTACCATTTACATACTGGAGAATGTTAGCTAGAATCTGATTGGTAGCTATGGGCAACATCTCCTTATTTCCAAACCTGCAGCTTAGTAAATCTGGCCCTATATATTATACTGGCATCACTCCCTATGTACCTCAACACAGTGCGGCACATGCTCCGGTTTTTAGCTCTGTTTTGACAAATGACTAATAACTACTTACTGATATTGGCCCTGATCCAGACTAGCTACTGCAGGCGTAAGCGTAAGATCGGCTAAAAAGCAGATCGGGCGTCCGTAGCTTCAGCGTAGTAACGCTGTGGAGGGGGCGTCCCCCAGCGTTACTACGCTGAGGTTAGTGCAGGGAGGCGGGGGGAGGGAGGGTAATTAGGCTGGGAGGGCGGCGTTATCTTACTAACGCCCCGTCCCAGCGTATTTACACTCCCTTACGCCGGCTGAAGTTATGGTAGCCTTCAGCCGGCGTAAGGGAGTGTAAATACACTCCAACAAGGGGGAGTGTCGGGGCAGAGCAGCGATGTTACGCTGAGCGTTAAAATGCTCAGTGTAACGTCGTAGCTCTGGATCAGCCCCATTGTGTGTGGGGTCTGTTCTCTATGGGAACTTCCTACTATTGTAGGTTTTTGATTGTTATTTTTATTGTTTGTAAAATGCTAAATTCTATAAAAAACACCAGTCAAAATATGGCAAACTTAGCAACTTAACTATGTACCCATCCATTACATCTGTTAGCACCTGAAAGCTTGGCTATGTACAGTAAAACATCTCCTCACTAAAGCTTCACAACAAGAGAATACCTGTCAAAATTCTTGCTTTACTTCAAACTTCAAGATTAAACCTGTTTAATTATCACAGAAGCATATTTTTTATATACAAAATTGAAATGTCAGTGTATGCAGTAATTTTATTACATTTAGTATTCTGTTATGATCCCTCCCTATGAAGGAGTTAAGCTTGGTTCTTTAGAACAGACATATGATTACCTGGTAATGCCTTTGCCCACTTAACGACATGCACCAGCTGTCGCTCACCCAGCTCATTGAGGCTGCTAAGGAGCAAAGCGAAACTGTCTGGCTGGTTGTTGTCATGTCCAGAGCACACCACCATAGGTTCTATGGCCTCTAGCACATTCAGGAAGATGGGCTGGCAGCTATAGCCTTCCAGCTGTGGGATGGACATGTTAGGTGTCATTTCTCTGCTTTCTCCCTGTCCAGGAGATCCTTCCAAATCCTCCTGCGCTTTCAGGTTCCCCAACTTCTTCAACTTTCGAGCTGCAAATACAGAAATATAAAATAATATATTAATAATCAATGAATTATAATGAATAAAAATTAATCCTCTATCAGCAGCACTTACTTATGTAAAATGAAAATACAAATATTGGGCATCATGCTAATTTATGAGTATTTGTATATTCATAGTGTGCATGTATGCATTGTCATAATTAGAGGTTAAAGTAGAGGTGCAACAGATGCAAATCAGGCATATGCAAACTTAAGCTCTCCAGAGCTATTAGGCACTGTTTATATATGGTCTGGTATGAAATGCCGACAGGTAAAATTGTAGACAGGTCAAAATGTCAAGAGTATTATTTTAGTATTTGTAACATCTGTAAACGTAATGTAATATAGGTGACTTGTAAGAATTTCAGAAATCAATCCTCAATTAATATATAATATATATTTAATACAAACAGATATACAGAACAGCACCGATGTTAGGAGGGGAAAGAAAGTAAAAATGCATGTGACTGACGCTGAACAGTGTCTGTGCTTTCTTATTCATCATAGTAACCCAAGCAGTCATTTTTGTGATCTCTGCCTAATAGAATGTCCATAAAATCGAACACTATTCACATTGGAAGGAAATGATGGCTTTCCTTCACCCACATGCCCTCATGGAGATACATGGCTGCTAATATATAGATTCTAAACAAGACCATACTATCTTTTAAAAATAAAAACTTCTCTCTCCCTCTTTCTCATAATAATGTAAACAAAAAGAAAGACAATGAATTCGTTAAAATTTTTCAATCAGTCAATTTAAACTTTCTGCTGCATGTAAATATGTTTATTTATCTTAATACAGTATGAGAATCTATAATCAAAATGTACACTAATTATTTTTTACAAGTAATGTAGGACCATATTAAGACTTAAGAGAGAGTTAGGTGTGGACTAATCTGCGGTTACGGTTAGGGTCATGGAAGGGGAGGGTTAGGGTAAGGTTTAGGGAAAGGGTTGGGGTAAATTTATACTTACCATTTAGAGCACCATCTTCTGTGCTTCAGGGATTGATTGCTGTGTGGAACTGGCTGAGAGAAAACAGCCCTTTAGAAATAGGTCCATTCTCAGCGGAGACCCACACCCATCTGGTGATAACTGTTACAGCCTTAAGATTAATGCTAAAAACATAGATTGTGGTCATGATGAGTGCACAATCTCTCTGTCTGAAAGCAATATTTTCTGCTGATGTTTCAGTAAGTTAAATGTTTTCCATCTAGAAATGGATCCCTGATTGTTTATACATCTCATGACAAGACTACTTCAGTCTGAAGGCTCCACAATTCCATTTTATATTAATAATGTATTCCTAGTTACTGCAATATTGAATAAATACGTTTCTTGTAAATAATAATTTAAAATGTGATTAATACATTGTTTACAATGTATTTAAAGGTGATGATATAAAATTGTCTGACATTCAAAAAGTTAATGGAGACATAACATAATTAATGGGGAAGTTTATTTGAAACCTGACTATATGATAATATCAACTATATAATTGGAAATAAATATTGGACTGCATTCCAGACTTTTGACTATAACTTTTTATCTATTAACTTATACATCTAATTTTGTGATCTGTGCATGTATCATCAGAACACAAAAAATTACACTGGGAGAGGGAATATTGTGCTCAAAAGTATGCAGGACAATCGCACATACAATGGGGATCCAATAGGGAAGTTCTGAACACAGCAACATTAGATCTTGGTCCATTGTATTCAAGGAGATTTAAATGTTCATTTACATGAATGTAAAACTTTGGGCCTCCAGTGTACTTTTTTTCTGTGATATACTCTTACTAATTTTGCCCAAATACATCCGTTGATAAAATCGGCATCTGCTGTTGTCAGTGGCATAACTAACATGAGAAAGATAGGGCATGGATGCCCAATTGATGCCCATCAGGGCACATACCCTACAGAATTCACCCTGCCAATACACAGATGAGAAAAGGAGTTGTTCCCTTTTCTCATCTGTGAAAATAAATGACGAAGGAGAAGAGGGAGCAGAATTTCCTCTCTTTTATACCTGTATCAGTCACTAGAGAGATTAATTAGCCTCTCTAGTGACTAAGATTTGCATTGATCAGAAGAAGAGTGGCCCCTGTCTCTCTTTTATACAATGACAGTTATATTAAAGAAAAAAAGAACATTAAAAAGAATAGAAAACATCCAGCTTTCCTCTGGTATTTCTGAGAGAAGCAGCAGCATGGCAAGTGATCCTCAGTGTAATGCCACTTGTCTAACTCATTTCTTTCCCCAAATGCTGCTACAATATTGACAACATCTTGCTAACATACAATATAAATCCTTTATCTGTCCTCTGTCCAACACTGCAGGCTGCAGGGAAGGGAGGGTTAGGGTCAGGCTGCAGGGAGGGAGGGTTATGGTTAAGGTCATGGAAGGGGAGAGTTAGAGTAAAGATTAAGGAAAGAGTTGGGATTAGTTTTCATACTCACTATTCGAAATACCGTGTTCGGAACTGGCTGGGTCCCCACTGAAAACGGCCCTATTGTGCAAGGGCCGTTCTCAGCGGGGACCGAGATCCCTGGTGAACACCAGGCTTGTGGTTAGACTCCGCACCTCTGGGCCTGCGTGGTCCATTTTACAGATTGGCGCTGAGTCTGGTGCATGACATGTACACTTTAGATATATATATATATATATATTACAGAAGACTGACCTTAGGCAGAGGATACAGTGGCATTCTTCAATGTTAAAGAAAATATTTATGAACCAGATACGATTATTATGCATTAAGAATAGCAGGCATAGAAAAGTCACAATATTTATGCATCACTGTAACAGCATAGCTTACCCCGCCCCTCGCCCCAATTTCTGATAGTTAGGACCTAACCTGAAAATGTAAAATGGTGGCAGCGTGGAAGGCTGGATTGGTATGCAGAGAAAGGGGACAACAACTACACTGTGCATTGTAATACTAAGGCACACCCACTTGCGATCACAACCCTGCCACTCTGTCTGAAGGTGTAGTCAGCGTCATTTCTTTTAGGTCTGAATAGGCTGGAGTGCATTCTGATCAGGTAGCACGGATAGGTGTGCATGTGCAGAACTCAAAATGGACCGTTAACAGATCATTTGGAAAATAGGGAAACTGGAACTTAGGATCCGGCACTATGTGATTATCTACATGAAGA
>WWET01001579.1:181561-194347 GCA_011038615.1 Limnodynastes dumerilii | reverse complement strand
TTGAGCAGCACTGTGGTTGGGTGCTTTGACAGCAATATACCAGGCTTGGCCAACCTGTGGCTCTCCAGGTGTTACGGGATTTGTAGTTTCACAACAACTGGAGAGCCACAGGTTGGCCAGGTCTGGACTATGCTCTAAATGACATTACATATTTCATTGTGATACTGGAGTGACAGCATTCAGTTTGAGTTGAGTGCTCTCAAAATTAAACAACTGCATATTGGGTGTTGCAATCAGTTTATCCCAAAACTTATGGCAGGACCAGAAGTAATAAGATAGAGTTGCAGGTTCCGTTTTACACTTATGACAGATTCCAGATTCCATTGCCACATAATGTTTCTTTAATTTTTGAGAGGCATAGACTTTGGTCAAGAGGCAAAAGTGTATTTCCAAGCATAGTTTTTGTACGGTGCTGTGAACACCTTATGGCGCCTTCTAAATAAGCAATAATCATAATAATAATTAATCGGTGGCAGATTGGTAAATGTAACATAGTGTTTATGGCATCTTTAATGGGGCCATTTAATTTGGTTTGTGGATAGGGAGAAAACATATTGCGTAATGCTAGAAGTACATAAAGAAATTATTAATATTCAAAGATAATTTATCCTACAGTTGCCAAAGAGAGAATAAAGTGTCCCTGGGGAGGGATACATTTTTGAGGAGGAAATACTTTGTCCTTTGTTCTTTGGCAAGAATTGGTGATTACCTGGCCCAATGAAAAAGCTGAATTACCCCAAAAAGTTAAATTTTACATTGATCTGAGACCATACTCAGTAGGTATCAGAGAAGAAGATTAGATATAAGGGAGGTAGAGATTTGCACCTTGCAGAGTTGCAGTAATGGTCCAGTACTATAAGGGTAGAACAGTTCTTTTTGTAGTGAACGATTAAGGTAACTGTATTGGTCAAGTAGCCGACCCGAGATAAATCTAAAGAGGGTAGAAAGCACAAAAGCATTGACAATGAAAAGAGAGATGACTTCTTGGGCCTCGCTAACCTATAGTTTTCATGAATTAATCCTTGCTTTCTTTCCTTCCAGTTCCCTGGTCAATTGAGTCTTGGAGGTAAAGGGAGGAATCAAAATCCCTCAAATTGTTTTGCTATTGTTTATAGTGTCCCCTGTTTGCTTCTAGAGGGCAGGGATTATGATTGGGGAGGGAAGGGGGAATCTCCTCTAAAGAGGTTAAACAGTTGCTTGTTAATCTTATAGCCAAATTTATGAAAGGGATATCTGGCAGCCCCGTTGTGTTTAATTTTGGCCTAGACCAACAGAGAGTTAGATATTAATTTGTAATGAAGATGGTTGTCTTTCTCTAGTATAGAGGACAGGTGCTTGAATGCAATGATGGAAAAATATGTGCTTTATGGCATTTCTACACTACGGTTTTTATATCTACCTTTGCTGACTGGTCAACAGAGTTAAGGATCAGATAAATGTTCCTCATTATTATAGGAATTGGCCAGGTGTGCTGGTACCACCATTATTGGTATACACATTTAGGGTTAAAGGACATCAAAAGGGCTGGTGTCATGCAGTGTGGTAACTCATTGTGTCACTCCCCCTTGTATCCGATCCTTTCAACCCCATATGCTTTCATCTCTTTTTATATTTCTCGTCATCCTTTCAGTCCCTATGTATGTCTCCAGCCATCCTTTCAGTTGTCTTGTGTGTCTCCAGCCATTTTTTCGTCCCCCCTTGTATTTATTTCTTCAGCAATTCTTTCCATGCAGACCCAGGCCTTCCTTATTGCTTCCTTTGCTGGTATCCCATGAATGTCTTCTTCTTTTCTTCTTCACTCCTTAAAGACTCTTTGCTCATGCATGATGCTTACGCTACCTTGGTCATGCCAACATCACTGTTACGGGAGGGAGCTGCTGCAGTGTGCTCTGACAAAGACACAGTGCTTAGCTGTCCTGATGCTGTTAATTATGAAATATACACCCATAGTGATGCCTGTTACCAAGCTGATGTATGTTACCAAAAGCAGTTACACTGGGGAAGGGAAAGTCAACAGGTGTTAAATAGGCTTAATTATAATATTTCATTTGTAAATGTGTTTGTAATCAAATATGTTTAAAATTTTAAATGTAAATGTAATCTTTATTAAAAACACAATCCAGATTTACAAAGACAATCCTAATGATATGATACATCAAGTAAGATGACTATACTACTGTTCTTTACTGGATAATATAGGGCCATATCCAGACCTGCAAGGTGCATACATGACCTGATTTGACTGAAGTGGGCGGGGGAAGCATGTAAACTGTACAATGCAGGAAGGGGGCTACCACACTTGTGCGGATAAGCGGTCTTATGGACACTTATCCGCACAAGCACTTTAAGGTAGGCTTATGGCAGCGTAGGCTGCCATAAAGCCCGCATGAGAGAGGGGAGTGACAGGGGGCGTGCACTCCCCTCTCTCTCAGACATAGAGACCCCCGCATGTACGGAAATTGTGTGGGGGTCTGGATCCGGCCCATAGGCACATATAATTGTTTTCTTCTAAACCAAGTGCTTCTTATTCCATTACAGCAGTGATGAAAGCGTGTGCAGTTTCAGTACAGATGGCAATGACTAGCAGCGCTTTTGCTTTATATTGTCAAATTATAGATGTGATCATAAGTTATAGTAATAAAATGTATCATATTTAACAATGGAACAGAGGATTTATTGATGGTTTCTGTTTAGAACAAATGCAGCACAAGTAAGAATGTAAATAATCTTGCAACACTAGCTATATTATTAACTTCTATTGGTGGCAGTCATTTATTAGAATTGAGGATCAAACACTTACATTTGATCTTGTGTTAGATTAGGTATATCCTCTTCTCTTTTCCAGTAAATCATTTTTCAAAGAATATGCTTCACTGACTATCCTATAACTGGTTAACTTCAAACAAACATTGTTCTGCTATAAAATTAAAGTGGAGAATACTGGCCAAGTGAAAGAGGTCAGACTGACCTCAGGAACAGTGCTGTCAGGGCAATGAAATGTTGTCTGTTTGTTAGTTGTAGCTATAGAATGGATGAACAAATTAACCCTATGTTTGCTTCCCCCAGCTGCATGGTTTGTATGTAGCTAGCTTTTCAGAGAGGTGTAATGCAGCAGCCTATACAAGTTTGCAGGTTTATTGTTTTTTTAAATAATTAATTGCAATAGGTTTCATGTATGTGCAGTTTAAGTAAACATTATTAAAATAAATATATTTATAAGCAAAACAACCCCCCCCCCCAAAAAAAAGCTATAAAATCATAAATACTAATCAGCAGAATGTAGTATATGTAATGTGTTTAAAATATATAATCCAATTTTCGTTAGAAAGCTTAATAATTGTTAGGTCTGTAGGGCTTTTCTGTAGCTAAAAAAAAGGGGTTTTTATTGATGAAAAGCACTTAGACCAGCCTTGTGCTGGCGCAGGGTTTAAGTATAGAAAAACATGACTGCTGCTGAGCTCGCAGCTTCACTAAAATTCATACCTTTTCATTATAATATAGTTTGACACCCTCTTCATCTAGCCGATATCACAGGTGGATCAGTCACTTTGTGTGTGATTTTTTGTGCTTGGTTACCCAGAGATTTCCCCTCACAAAACTGACAGAAAAAATTGCTCTGTGTTGGCAAAGTATATTGGTGTCTATTTACTTACCTTAACGTTTACAAATGAATGAAGCTGTTCCAGGCTCGCAGTGAGCCTGGCAGTTTCATTCATTCAAATTTACTAATACTTACCCCTGATCTCTGGGCTCATCGCAGGAGACTTCATTCATACTTCGTATACCTGTGCATGCGCAGAGACCCCCATGTGGGACTTTGAAAATTTCAAGTCCTGGCATGAAAAACACTGCGCATGTGCAGTGTCTTCATATTGGGACTTTGAAATCTTCAGACTCGGACGTGTCTCCCGGACAGGTAAGTTTTGCTTTTTCTTTATTTTTTTTAAATGTCTTTTATTATTTTTAATGTTTAAATAGAAGTGAAAAAAACCATTGGCACACATAGGTTTATCCCAGGGGTTTCCCCATACATGCCCCCCTTTTCCTCCCCCTAATAACAGCTATTAGGGGGAGGAAAAGGGGGGAATATGGGGACATCACTGGGATAATTGCCAGGAGTGGAGTGTAAAACTCCGCTCCAACATTTCATAAATACTACGAACCGCTGGCCCGCTCTGAAAAGAACGGGCCGGCAGAGAGCTCCGATGTTTGCATGGATCGCCATGAAAACTACTATTTTCCATGGCGATCCATGGTTTGTAAATATTAAAACCTTCATTCTTATGTGATAATGCTTATTTTCATATGAAAATGGGCATTATCATATGAAAATGAAGTTTGTAAATAGACCCTATTGTGATGACAGCAGATGTATGTATGGGTGTCAGTCCACACAAGAAGTGCTTCACCAAAGTGGTGATTTATTAGGCAGACAACAACAGGTTTAAGGAATGGGAAATTATAAAGAGGTTCTGCAGCAGCTGAGTCTGACAGACACTGCAGAAATACTGTAAGGCAGGATCACAGTGTTGTATAAAAGCAGGGGCCATATTTACTAAGCTGCGGGTTTGGAAGAGTAGAGATATTGCCCATAGCAACCAATGAGGCTCTAGCTGACATTCTCTAGTATGTAATAGGAAAGTGAGAGCTAGAATCTGATTGGTTGCTATAAGTAACATCTCCTCTTTTTCAAACACGCAGCTTAGTAATACTTTACACAGTAGTATATAGTATACACAGCAGCACACACTGATAGATGGCATTAGCAGGATACATGACTGAATATAGTATACACTATTAAGGTTGCAGCAATAGGTTTCACACATTAACAACCTATGAGGAGTAAAGATACTGGTACACTCTCCTAGTAACCATTATGATTATAAGTAAATGAGCACTGGACCTCCAGTCATCACTTATATACTGAGGTAACAATGACCTTTAAAGTCCACCAGCTAATATCTGTACATGTGTTCTGGAATATAGACTCCCTTAATTGGTTTATTGGTATATTCTCCTGTTATGGTTATAAGTGGATGAATGCTGGACCTCCACTCAGCGCTTTTATAGTGAGGCAAATGGCAGCAATGAAGGTGCAGTACTACCTGTCAGCCTACTGCTGACGTCATCCCCTTACTCTCTCCACAGTAGCCAAGTACGAGACAACCTTATGTTGCAGCGAATGCAATGCAGAGGAGACAGAGCAATGGAGTGCACCTCTCCAACACACCGCTCAGGTCTGTCTCTGGTTACATACCTAACCTTACTAAACTTCCTCAATGTAGAATACCTGAAAACAAAAAACTGTGATGTCTTGCAATGTGTTTTGACTGACTGTAATGCCGGCTACTGATAGACAAATCAATTGTACCTTTGTTGTCACACACAATGCTGATAATGTCACTTTGACAAATGAACCCAAGTTTACACAAAAACTCTTTGATCAACGGTCTGTTCCTGTGAGTGCCATATAATCTGCCCTAATGCTGTTTCTTGCTCACCTAGCTAATGGCTGTGACTGCCAGGACGACAAGTATCCTGTGTACAGTAGGAACGCCGGTTGTCCTCATCTGATCCCCATTTAGCATCACAAAAGATACAAAAGTTGTATCTCCTGACTTTGAAAACTTCAGCTCTAAGAAACTTGTCCCCTTTAAGTACCTTAGGATTCTTTTTACTGCAAGCCAGTGTTTTTTCCCAGGATTAGTTGCAAATTGGCTTTACCTCGCTCACCATGTCTGAGCAAGTCCCAATGCTTGCAGACATTATACTCGCAACAGCACTCTGGTAAGGAAGAGCTTTCAATTCCTCCAGTTTCTCATTGCTTGTTGGTGACATAACCTTTACTGTTTTGATGCTTTTGTCTATGGGTGTTCACACTGGTTTTGCGTCAGACATCCCATATCTGGTAAATATTGCCTCTCTGTATGTTTGCTGGTCTGTTGTAATAGTTACTTCCTTGAAAATCTGCACAATTCGCATGCCGAGTTCTTTAAACTTGAATCTCTGTTTTAACAGGTGTTTTACAGTGTAAATATGATTCTCTTGACCTGCCAGCAGCAAATCATCCACATACACTACTATGATGAACAGCCTGTCTTCAGTATTTTATAATAAAGACAGTGATCAGTCCCTGGAAAGAAGAAACTGGAAACATGTGCTTCCCTTCCTCATGCTACTAAAAACTTCCCCATACCTAGGGCTATATTAACTAAACTGCAGAAAAGGAAAGGTGGAGATGTTGCCTACAGCAACCAATCAGATACTAGCTGACATTATCTATTGTGTAATAGGAAAGTGAGAGCTAGGATCTCATTGGTTGCTTTGCAAAATTTCCACTTTTTTCCTTTTTTCACAGTTTAGCCCTTATAGGGCCTGATCCAGCGTTACGAAAATTCGCACGACGGGCGAATGCGAACGTACGCTCGGGCGTATCAACCTACACGCCCCTAACACTCCCATAGTAAAGTCCCTGCTTACGGCGGCTATACCCTACACTGGGTACGACCGTCGCCCGTACGAAAATTCGCAGAAAATACGCTGAGCGTACGGGCTTAGCACGCCCATACTGTACAATTTAAATGGCTATCCCCGCCTCCCTGTAGTAAAACGGGCGCCCAGCCGACCATCGTAAAAAAAATACGCCCCGCGAGCGAAAAATACGCTAACAATACGCCCGCTATTCGCTCATGACGCTCGGGCGACCGGAAGCTGTCATACTGGGCATGCGCATTGCGAATTTTTTGCCGAAAATTCGCATACACTCGTCGTACGCTCGCTTGCGAGCGTTGCTCTGGATCAGGCCCATAGTGTTTACTTACTCAAAAATTATACGCAAGGTAAAGTATAAAAATTGTAGGAATATAGCACTGGAGTTCTTTATATATAAGTGTTGGTAATTATTATATTAGTACCATGCAATATATTGCGAGTTCCCACGGCGAGGGCTCACACTGCGAATTAGGGACAGCCGAAAGGTGCTTTTCGGCTGTCCCTATTTCGAATCAGAGCCAATTCAAAAATGTTTTTTATGAATGACTGTGTATGCGATTTTCACCTCCGGGGACTTAGGGTTAGGCTATGGGGGGCTGCTTAGGCACGAGGCAACATAAACTCCCTGATAGGAGGAAACCTTATTGGTTAAGGGGTATGACACTTAGGGGAGGTCCTGTGATCTCCCCATACAGGTTTTAAAAGAGGCCTTTGTCAGAAGGTGGTCCTTTTTTGCTTCTCAGATTTGCTTCCCTCCCTTATGCTATTTGTGTGTTTGGCCGTAAAATGTCATAGTAGGCACATATTGTTTTTAAACCAAAGTGGGTAGAACGTGGACTTTGGAGAGAGACGAAATGTTGTTATAATCTACTATTTTTTTTGCTATACTTGCTGTTGTCTCGTGGCCCCCATCAAAATTTTAAAGTAATTAAAAAATTAGACAATAAAAAAATTCAATCCTATTAAAATGTATTTTATATAATTCCAAATATTCTTCAGTATTCCCTAATTCTTCCCCATACCTAGGGCTATATTAACTAAACTGCAGAAAAGGAAAGGTGGAGATGTTGCCTACAGCAACCAATCAGATACTAGCTGACATTATCTATTGTGTAATAGGAAAGTGAGAGCTAGGATCTGATTGGTTGCTTTGCAACATCTCCACATTTTTCCTTTTTCACAGTTTAGCCCTTATAGTGTTTACTTACTCAAAAATGATACGCAAGGTAAAGTATAAAAATTGTAGGAATGTAGCACTGGAGTTCTGTATATATAAGTGTTGGTGATTATTATATTAGTACCATGCAATATATTGCGTTGCGAGTCCCCACTGCGAGGGCTCACACTGCGAATTAGGGACAGCCGAAAGGTGCTTTTCGGCTGTCCCTATTTAGAATCAGAGCCCATTCAAAAATGTTTTTTTATAAATGACTGTGTATGCTATTTTCACCTCCGGGGACTTAGGGTTAGGCTATGGGGGGGTGGGTGTTGCTTAGGGTTAGGCTACGGGGGGGGACTTAGGGAGCTGGTTGGAGGAAACAGCTATTGAAACACCGTTTTCGGTGCTCCGGTGATTGATTGCTATGCCTTCCACACTGGCTGGGAGTGAACGGCCTTTTTGAAAGGGTCACTCATAGGGGAGAAAAGATTGACGGAAAAGTAAAAATTGTATAATTTCTTAAATACACAACCCAACATAAATGAACATTTAAAAGTATGAGAGAGGGCTGCTTAGGCACGAGGCAACATAAACTCCCTGATAGGAGGAAACCTTATTGGTTAAGGGGTATGACACTTAGGGGAGGTCCTGTGATCCCCCCATACAGGTTTTAAAAAAGGCCTTTGTCAGAAGGTGGTCCTTTTTTGCTTCTCAGATTTGCTTCCCTCACTTATGCTATTTGTGTGTTTGGCCGTAAAATGTCATAGTAGGCACATATTGTTTTTAAGCCAAAGTGGGTAGAACGTGGACTTTGGAGAGAGATGAAATGTTGTTATAATTTGCTATTTTTTTTGCTGTACTTGCTGTTGACTCGTGGTCCCCACCAAAATTTACAAGTAATTAAAAAATTAAACAATAAAAAAATTCAATCCTATTAAAATGTATTTTATATAATTCCAAATATTCTTCAGTATTCCCTAATTCTGTGTTGTGTACAGTTATTTCTAATTTTGTGTTAAGAAAGGCTGCACAAAGGTGCAGAATATCAATCATGGGAAGTTTAACAAAATTGTTAAACAGTAAAGACTCTCAGGGCCAGATTTACTAAGTTGCAGGATTCGATGTTACCTATAGCAACCAATCAGATTCTAGCTTTCACTTTACATACTAGAGAATGTCAGCTAAAATCTGATTGGTTGCAATGGGCAACATCTCCACTTTTCCAAATCCGCAGCTTAGAAATCTGGCCCTCAGTCTTATACCAAAGGAAATGGTATTGCACTAGATACAGCTGCTGTAAGAGGGAAGAACCCAGGTGTAAGGCTCTTAAAAGTAACCTCTGGTGTGGAGAATTGGATATCACTGCTGCCGCCGTCTGACTAATGTGTTTCGGGCTACAGACGACCTTTCTGAAAGTCCTGTGCAACCGTGAAGTCCTCCAGATAATATTGTATATGTATTCTGTTATACAGACTCCCTTGATTGGTTTATTGGGCTAGAGCAGGGGTTTTCTACTAGTACCACTGGTGGTACTTGGATCACTGTCAGGTGGTATTCAGGGCAACTGGGTAAGATTGTAAAGAGGTATGATACCAAATTACCAAGGACATAATTAATAAAATATCTTGGAGGATAAACAACATATGTAAAAAGCAAACCATAAAATCACTTAAAAAATATGTAAAGAACAACAAAAACCCTGAAAATATATTTATGGGTTGTGGTTATGGGCCTGATCCAGAGCTTCGCTCGCATGCGAGCTAACGCTGATTGTAAGCGTAAAAACAGCAGAAAAAAACGCACTGCGCATGTGCATAGTGACAACTTCCGGTCGTACCAAAGACCTTTTCGTAGCGGCGATTCTGGCGTCCGTATTGTTTGCGTTTTTTCCGACGACGGGGCGTGTTTATAGTACGAAGTTAGTACGGACACTGGAGTTAAGGAATGTAGGCGGGGGGAGCCATTCTGTGCAATTTCACATCCATGAGATCAAGAATTGTGATTTTTCTTTTCTGAGCTGGGTTTCTGACAGTGGTGCACGTTCAAGTGTAAAAGGGAGGTTGAAATAGTACAGGGGGAGGGGTTTAAAATAGTACATCCTTGCCTTGATATCTAGAATTCAAGAATGTCCTTAATGTCTTTAAGTGAGGATAGATCTTAAGGTAGGGGGTCATTCGATAAAATTCTGTGCTCGCACAAAAAAGGTTGGATCCAGTGAAGATCCAATTTCGGATCCTCGAAGAAGCTCCAAGGCCTTATTTCTAATAAGGCAAGTGTGATGCAAGCTTAAGTAGCTGATGCTTATTAAGAACTGTCTTCTAAGAAATGACCTACTACGCATGCGTAGTAGGTAAATTACGCAATCTACGTACCATTTAGGTATGTAGAATGCAAACACTTAGAAATTTAAGAAGGAAGAGGCATGACACAACAGCCTCTGTCCTTTTGTAAGAGTGGGTGGGGGGAGGGATTTAAATTAGCTGGGGAGGGTGTGGGGAAGGGATCACCATTCTTAAGATGGAAAATATGAATGGTTAGTTAAGGAAGCCCTATGGCACTCTTGAGTGCCTCTCACTCTCACCCCCAGAGCCACACTCACCACACATACAATAGGATTCATTTTGTTAGCAACTAATTAACCTATATTCAGTAGCATGTTTTCTGGCATGGGGGAGGAAACCAGAACACCCGTAGGAAACCCATGCAGACACGGAGAGCATGCAAACTCCACACAGATAAGGCATTGTCCAGGAATAAAAGTTATGACCTCAGCACTGTGAGACACAAGTGCTACTGACTGAGCCACCATGCTGCCCATTGAGCTGCTTTATTTTTTCCTTCTACCGGATGAACAATTGCTTAGTCTTTCCGATAGAGACTGTCCTTTTTTATAAACTTTCAAGGGTCTCACAAGATCCGGAGTATGTAATTTTGCCTCTTTCTCATTCTTTGGCTTAGGACATAAAGAAGGTAGCACTATCTCCTGATTTATGTGAAAACTACAAGCTTTTGGTAGAAATTTTGCATTTGTGCCACCTTATCATTAAAGAAATTAATGTATGACTGCTCAGCTCACAGTGCTTGAAGCTCTGATACCTGCCTAGCTGACTTTGACTGCCACCAGAAACGTCCCTTTCCAAATTAAAAGTTTCACCTGCAGGGGTTCAAATGGTGATTCTGTAAGAATATTCAGCACCAAGCTGAGGTCTCAGGGTGCAATAGGTGCTCTAAAATTAAGGCTTACTTTATTAGCTGCTTGACTGTACCTTGCAACATTCTAGTTTCTTTTAATATCTATATCCTTGCATTTTAAGGGAACTTGTAGTAAGACCCTCTTCCACACCTGCTTGCAGGAACTCTAGTATTGTGGGTAGCTTTCTGTGTGCCTTTAACAAAGTCCTTACTACTTTAACGGAGAATCCCTGCTTCATCAATTTTTAGCCTCAACAGCTATGCCGTCTCTGGGCTCTCTGTTCCATTTCTTCATAAAACACTTTTGGAAACACCTCATATGATGTCTTGCCCAGGGTATGGCCTCTATAGCTGATGTTATTAGTTTATTAGTTTTGTATCTATCAACACCCCAAGGTACTTTCATCTTCTTATGAGACTTAATTGACTTAATTGACTCTTGATTGATGATCCACCCATGTTATTACAGGGTGTGAACCAACTTTCCTGTATGTAAGTTTGCCTTCTATTCTGAAGTCGCCACTATTAGTATGACGCCTAAATAAGGCCATAATAGTTTTCCATCTTGGCAAAGTTTGGCTTCCACCTCTACTAATACTTTGGTGAAAGTTCTTGGAGAACTGGCTTAGCTAAAGATAGGGCTGTGAACTAGTAATGTGCACCCAAGATTTGAAAACTTAAGAATGTTTGGTGTTTTTTGAATATGGGTACATGGAGGTAAGCATCCTTCATTCAAATCCATTGATTTTAGATATATTCCAGGATGCAGATCTGCCTATTTAGTTTTAAGGATTCCATCCTGAATGTGTTTGTTCAGACATCACATATCTAGAATGTTTTCTTAAACCACCCATGGCTATTTTTTACTATGAAGAACCTTGAGGAGAAACCTTGAAATCTTTCTGTAGGTGGAACCTCTACCACCAACTGTTGTTGTTGTGTAACAAACTTGTTTTGTGTGCCGTAAGCTCTTGCTTTATTGTAGGGGTATGGGACTCCAGAAGGAAATTTGTAGGATGGTTCAGGAACTCTAGCTTGTACCCTTTTTATATCCAGTAGCCATTTTCTGTGGTGGAATTCATCTAAATGCCTAAAATCTGAAAAGTCTACCAGCTACTGTAACCTCCGAACTGGCGTCTCTAGGAAAGTTATTGTAAGGTAGACTTAATGTACTTACCTCTGGGCAAAAAAATTATACCTCACATTAACCATTGTTCCCTTCTAAAATTCTGGCCTGGTCTAGATCAGTTCCGCTGCCATTGCCTACCTTAAGTCTCCTGTGGGGATCGGTGGTCATTTGGACCGCTGATCTGCATGCAAGTCTAAACCCTCTAAACACAGCTCCTACACCCTGCCCCTACTGTATCATTTAAATAGTCCACGCTGCCTACCTTATGAACTTTAACCATGCCCTATTGTGCGGATCTCCTTGCATACGAAACTGTGTTCTGTACAAAAGGGAGATCCGCAACGTAATCTCTGCCCGTAGCATGCGCATATATAACGTTTAGGCTTACTTACATGTTTAGGCTTACTTACAAAAGAAGCTTGTATTAGTAGACTGACATTGCTGGGATATGGGATGCGGATAAAGCACTGTGTTTACTCCTCCAGAATCATAATTTCATGACAAAACGGACTTTATAGAGGAACAATTCATAATATTCAAGGTAAAGTTAATAAGTTGGTAAGCTCTTTTTTTTTGTAGCAGTAGGCTAGATGGCTGTATGTATGTATGTATGTATGTATGTATGTGTGAGTATGTATTTCTGATTGCATATATGTATGTAAATAGTCCTTTAAACAAAGTACATCAGAACTGCACACCTGATACAAGATACCACACTTACCGCCTAATGTCATGCCAGCTTCATAACATTTCCGCAAACGGCACGATGGACAGTTTTTCCTCCTGAATTTGTCAATAGTGCAGCCATTCCTGC
>WWET01001579.1:166588-178373 GCA_011038615.1 Limnodynastes dumerilii | reverse complement strand
AAAAAAAAAAGCCGGTGTTTTCAGCGCAGTCTGAACGCACCAGGCTAAAATTTTTAAAATTTTGCCCACTGCCTAAAAAGCTGGCTTTTTAGGCAGTGGCAATGTGAACGCAGCATAATGTACACTCATTCTTGTAAATATTAACTAATGTAATCATAGTGTTGATTGGTTGTGCAACATATTTATTTGCTTGAGTATTTTATCAGCAATTAAATAAATGGTAAGGTTATATACAATTCTTTAAACTCATCAATTATATCCTGCACCTGTACATACAAACTGCAAGAATAGTCTTTCCCCACATATTACAGAAATACTGCAGACAGATACCAACCCCACAAAAATACAGCAAGCATCCCCCAAACACATATTACAAATGTCCCCTACAGGCAGCCCCTGCACAAATATCACAGAAATACTACTTAATACAGCCCTCACACATAATACATGAATTCCCCCTACAGACACCCCCCCCATGCAGATGTTGCCTGACGTAATTAAGGAAAATCTTTGTCCAGGATCTTGCTTCCATAACTGCAGTGTAGTTACGGAGGAAGGGGCAGAGAGCACCGTAACTACGCTTCAGTTACAGAAGGTAGGTGGGGGGGGGGGGAGGCGGGGGGAGGCAGTTAAATTAGGTTGGAGGGGCAGGGTTATACACATTACGCTCTGGTCCCGGCGTAATTACACTCGGTTACGCCGGCTGAAGTTAGGGTAGCCTTCAGCTGGTGTAACAGAATGTAACTATGTCGGGATAGGGGGAGTGCATTAGAGCTACGCTGGCCGTAATTACGAACAGCGGCACAGCGTAGCTCTGGATCAGGCCCTTCAATACCCCCTAGAGACACACAGCCCTGTAGCCCCCAACCGCTACAGCAACACATGGAAGAAATACATATTGAGTTACGGATATAAAAGAGGTGTTGCTTGTAAACAATCGGGCTTATTCAAAGTTAATGCAGAGGAGGATAGGGAGAATGCTGTACTAGCTCAACCTTTGCAAAGAATAACTAATTATTTTGGTGCTCTGAGAGATAGAGAGACAGAGAAAATCGTTACCCTACCCCCTATATTAGTGTGTAACTTGAAACTTGAACTAAGATCTGTTCTCTCCTATCCAAATTTAAAAAATGCTTACACTGCACTCTCCTTAATTTATACCCACACATTACTCTCCCTAAATAATATATTAAACCCCTACACCAACATCACTCACCTATTACATATTAAACCCTCATAGTCACACCACTCTCACCCCACTACATATTATACTGATTTGTCATACTATTTCCTCCAAATTGAATGATCCCTTTCTTCACATTTACCTAGTGATACAAGGAAAATGGAAACATAACTGACTAAGAATAATTCTATAATATTTTTAGACTAATATTTACCCAAGTAAATGGCATACAATACACTCTGAACCACTTGACCACAATGCAATACAGACTGCATCCTAGTGACCATCATACAATACAGACTGCACCCTAGTAACTGCCATACTATATAGACCAGTGTTCCCAAACCTCAGTCCTCAGGGACCACTAACAGTGCATGTTTTCCAGGTCTCACTGCTGGAGCACAGGTGTGTTCATTACTAACTGTCCCATTTTAAAAGCTCCACAGGTGCTGCTCATTATATCACTTGTGATTCTTTAAGGAAACCTAGAAAATATGGACTGTTAGTGGTCCCTGAGGACTGAGGTTGGGGAACACTGATATAGACTACACCCTTGAGACAGCCATACAATACAAACTACACCCTGGTGATAGACATATTACACTCTAGTGAACATTATATTTCCCATGTAGAAAGTCATACAATATGGTGGCTGCACAGTAGCTTCCCAGACTTAATCTTTGTGAATATTTCTTGTTCGCCTCTGATTGCTTCAGTTTCCTTTCACACCCAAAAAACAATAGACAATAGGTTAATTGGCTACTGAAAAAAAATGAAACTGTAGTGTAAGGGAATTTAGACTCCAATGTAAATGTTGTAAATTTCTGTTAGTAAAAATACACCTATTTCAATTTTCTTCATTATAGTTTAGTGTGTGTGTGTGTGTGTGTGTGTGTGTGCGTGTGTGTGTGGGGGTGCTACTTTTATTTAATTGAGAATTTGAAATTGACCTTAGTACCTTAGGGGACATTTATCAAATTCTTCCTGTTTTAAACTTCTATAAATTGTGTACATTGAATACCTTTATAAACTCATAGCATCTCATTAAGATGTATTTTCATTTTCACATTCTGGTTATATTTTTTAATGGAATTGTTTTATCATTATGCACTATTTTTCTTTTAAATATTGCACTCTTATATTGAAGCTGTTGTCAAGAACTGGGGTCACTTAACATTATCATATGGTGGACGTATAAATTTAATTAAAATGGTCCTATTTCCTAAGATTCTATACCCCCTACAGGCCTTGCCACTTTTATTGAGTCAGAAAGATGCCAGCAGATTACACACCATATTTAGGAATTTCATTTGGGATAACAAAAGACCCAGAATTAGTTTGCTAAAGCTACAACAAGACAAAACACATGGGGGTCTTAATGTACCAAATATTGTTTTATATGGTCAGGCGGCACAATTACGTCATCTAAGGGATTGGATCTCGAACTCAGAGGTTTATACCAATACCTCTTTGGATCAGCAATGTCTCCCAGGATTTAGCTTATTAGCTTTTCTGCATCTCCACGATAGTGAGATACCTGAACAGGCTACCATGAATCCACTCTTAATGTCTGTTAGGAAACTTTGGTTGCAGTTGCGCCACAGGTTTAAATTGAATCCACATTACTCTCCATTTTTGCCCTTTTTGGGTAACCCTAATTTTCAGGATGGCATGGCCGCTCACCCATTTTCCAATTGGGCACTGCACAATATTCGTTGGGTAGGAGACTTGATTGACAAAAATTCTGGTAAATCATTGACATTTAGCCAAGCTTGTACCAAATTTAATACAGTGCAATTTACACAAATGACGTACTTGCAGGCTCAATATTATGTTAGCAAAGTGATACACATGTTCTCCCCTGTGGATAAGATAAATCCCCTGGATCCTTTATTGAGAAATCAACTCCCACCAAGCAGAGCTATAGCTATCCATTATCGTTTTTTAAAGACACGTTTGGATCACTCTAAAGTAAAAACTGGGCTTTCTCAGTGGAGGCAAAGTTTCCCCGACCTGGAGGTGGACGACATTCTCAAAGCTTTAGTAAAGGGCACAAAATTACTTCCGGCCATGACCTATCACCCCCCCCCCCGTTACAACCCCTATTCCCTGACTTCCCCTCCCTGTGACTCTAACTCTTCCTTTTTCGTCTTTCTCCTCTTCCGTAATATTCTGTTTTTCTGCGGCTTACCATTAGAACTGAATAAATAAATATGTTCTGGCTCCCCTACTGTAATGACAGCTCATTCATAAAAATCAGCAACACTTAACTTATAGTATATAAATCTCTTTTCCCCCAGCACCCCTGCCACCACTTCATATACTGTATGTTGAGCGCTACTAAGACTGTCATTACCGCAGGTTAGCTGGAGCACTTTTATTTTACTTTAATGAGACGCCTCAGCACAGTAAGTGCTCACTATATAGTAAATGAAGCAGACGGAGCTGGGTAAAAGCTGCCTCCTTCAAATACTAATATGCTGAGCAATTACCACTAAGGATTGACATTAAAAATGTAAGTAGCCCAGCTAACATGCGCTCACTTTCCTCTTATCTCTATGGGCATAGCACCGATAGCACTGCCCTAGTTACAGCCCTGACCCTTTGTGATGTGCAGTGTGACCTCCCTGCATTACACAAAGTATAGGTGCTTTTAAAGGCATCAGAGATGCATACACAGATGCTAATGCGAACACTGATAGTATCTAATGGACTGTAAAACAGGAGGTTACAAATATTTCAGTTTTCAGAGAGGTACCGACCACTTTTGAACAGGTCCTTAATGTGGTCATTAAAAGTGCAAAGTTGTGTATCCAGTTTCAAAATTAAGTAAAAGTGCTTATTGATCTTGCAGTCATGCTTCTCCCTACCCTCTGTCTCAACCTTTTATGTACTAGTTCTGTTTTGAAGAGCACTTTCTTATCTGAATCATTTGCCATTTTGATCCAAAACAGGATAGATGTCTGGTGACTTACAAGTTAAAAATAATGATGATAACATTCCTATACTTTTACATTTACTTAGGGAGATTTACTTAGGAAAATGAGAAACAGTGTCTTTGGTAACTTTTCAAGGGCTTTAAGGTGTTCATGATTAGCCATAAAAAAATAATATATATAGATGGTACAAAACTGAAATCCATTTGCATCAAGGCCAATATTTTTTTTTATTGAACTGTCATACCAAAGGTGTGCTAGTTACACACAGCCTAAAAAGCTTTATTGAAAGGTGTTAATTTTCAAGTGCTAATCATGGTAGTATTGGGAATTAAGGCTTTTTGGTTACTTACCATCAGATCTGTGGTCCAAAGCCAATAAAGTACTTGACTGAAATTCTAACAGGTTATTACCCTGATTAGGAGTCACTGACAGCTCACTTTTCATATGCAACCAGACTTCAGTGCACACAAATAAACTAGCTAGAGAAGCATGTGATTTCTGCCAAACTTTAAACTTTGTGATCTGATTTCATTCAAGCTGCCAACTGAGATATAGCTCCCCCAGTGCTTGGCCCAATATTCAAATTTGTTTTAATGCTAGCCAGGTCAATATTTGTCCATTACAAAATTTATCCCAATGGCACCTTACAATGTGGACTAAGACTACTGCACAAGGCACACAATATCCATAAAAAATATGACTTCAAAATATATTACTATCAATAACTAGCTGCAAATAAATTAACCTTTTTTTCACAGTGGTGTCCTTTTTACCCACAGTACCTGCTATTTTTTAAAATCTTGTGGTCTGATCTCTAGGGATCACAAAAGACTTAGACTGTCCTGTCAGTTCCATTCTACCTTGCTATTGTGATATAACATAGAAGAATTAGATTGATGTGATTATCTTATTGGCCAACTCCCCTCCTCGCAGCCTAACCCTAAGATTCTCCTACCTACAGCCTGACCCTAAGACTGTCCTTCTATAACCCTAACCCTCCCCTTCCATGTCTCTAACCCTAACCCTCCCTTTTCATTTTCCTATCCCTCCCTTCCCCACAGTCTAACCCTAAAAGTCCTCGGAGAGTGTTACTCACCTTTGCTGTGACAGGTCTCCGGCAGAGTTTCTGAAATATGAATGGGTAAGTATGCTGATCAGCATACTTACCCATTCTTAAAAATGTTTTTCGAAAAAAGGCAGCTTAACACACAAATGCAGCACTAATATTAAACTCAGCTCTAAAAAGCACATAAAAATATATACCTAGACACTCAGAAAACAGCCAGTAAAGACAGATTAATAATAATCAGCCAATCATGCACCATTGTTCTCTATTCAATATTTAAACAGAAGCAAATATCAGTTACAAATGTCTAACTATTAACACATCTAGGTGTGCAACTCCATTCAACAGACAGACAGAACTTAGAAATATAATGTATTAAGTTTTATTATTCCTTCAGTCAATAAATACTATCATTTAATTTGGCAGTAACTCATAAAATGCTCCCCCTATTCTTGGTTTTAGAATTCTCTTCTCTTCTTGAAGAATTCTTCTTGCCCAAAGATATTATTAGGTCTACTTGCATGCACAGCATGTTTCACATCTCATACATTTTAGTTAATATTGATGTCTGAAGACTGTGAAAGAAGTTCCAAAACCATAATCTCTCCTTTTGACATATTTCACGGTGGATTAAGAGGTGCGTTTCACAGAATTGTCTTGCTGAAATGTCCCTTTAGCTTCAACTTGTTTTCCTACTGCTTGATATTAACTTTTAATCTCTGCTGACATTTTTTGAAATCTGAGTCCAGCCATTCTTCCATCAGCACAGTAATCCCTGTGCCTCTTGTTGCCATACAATACCACAAATAACAAAGCGAGTAGGTGGTTATTGGTTAGCAAAACTTTTAACTACAATAAATCACAATTTTCTCCAAAGGTTTCTTGTATGGTGGTTGTCAAACTGTTTTATCATTCTTTATTCAGTCCATAACATGGAAAGTTTCTTTTTGGCTTACTATGAGTATATAAGAAAAATTAGTAATTTGTTAGGATAATCAATTCCTCCTGACATCTCTTCTAAGCACAGCACTGTAGTGTTCACTTTTGGTTTAGGGAGAAATATAGTAGGAATGCCCCAGTTTTGGGGGTCAAGGAAAAAAGGCACAATGACTATGAACAATAACACATTACTAAGTGGAGTTAAAGGAAACCACAGAGATATGCCTAACATGCCACCTCAGAGTTGGTCTCCGGCAGGTGCATGTGTGGGCCAGTAGTATTAAGAATTGTTATAAAAATCATGGAAAATTCACATGACACATGATTCTTTTCAGGACATTTGAATCTAACTGATAGAAGTTTGATTGTTAAACTTGGCTAGACATGGGACCAGATCTGTAAAAGAGACTGACAAGTAAAATTTAAAATTTTAAAAGATGCAAACAAACAATGTTATGGAATTTGCAATGTTGTAAACAAGGGTAGGCTATGTAGACATCATTAAGTCTCACCCCCATGTGATTCACTAGGAAAGTGCATTGGTTGTATGAGGATTTCTTGCTCTGTCAAGAGTCTTAAAGGACATTCTTAGGCAAGTATACTGGATGTCATGCTCGGTGGTAGACGCCGCCACACTTACCATATGAGAGGCCGCCGACAGTTAGCATTCTGGAACCAATCACCGCTGATCTCCGGGCGCCGCCATCTTGGATTGGGGCACATGATCTGCGGCAGCCAACCGGAGTCCAGCCCAGGGAACCACATGCTCCAATCCAGGACCAGGGCGGGCTAGTTAAACACTGTGCATTGATCCCTCAGTGCCAGAACAACTTGGTCACTCAAGGTGCCTGGTTCTCTTGTGTGTTTACTCATGATCTGTTTCCTGAATCCCCGCTAGAGAAGTCAGTTCTCTAAGCAGCACCAATCCTGTTTCTCTAAGCTCAGCTGCTTCTAATCAAGCCTGCTTTCCAAGGCCAGCTGCATTATCCCTGCATTGCCATCTAAGCTGGATCAAACCTTCTTCCCAAGACCAGCTTACCTGTACTACAGTTACCAGCTTGCATGCACTGCAGTTAACAGCTTGCCTGCACTTCAGCTATCAGCTTACCTGCACTACAGCTACCAGCTTGCCTGCACTACAATTACCAGCTTATCTGCACTACAGCTATCAGCTTGCCTGCACTACAGCTACCAGCTTACCTGCACTACAGCTTCCAGCTTACCTGCACTACTGCTACCAGCTTGCCTGCACTACAATTACCAGCTTATCTGTACTACAGCCACCAGCTTACCTGCACTACAGATTCCAGCTTACCTGCACTACTGCTACCAGCCTGCCCGCTCTCCAGCAGTCCACTGTCCAGTCCAGTCTCTGGAGCAAGCCAGTCCAGTCCAGCAGTCCGCTGTCCAGTCCAGTCGCTGGAGCAATGCAGTCCAGTCCAGCAGTCCACTGTACCATCCTGCGTCACTAAGTTCCGCCTACCTCCTATGCACAAGCACTACCTCCGGCCTCCCAGCTTCCACTACTGTGCCAGCCGTCCTACATGTCCCTTGGAACCCGCCACTGATCCCAAACATGCCCAGATCATGACACTGTATAACCAAGATGGGTGAGTAATTCAGGGCTATAACCAACCAACATTGCAAATTGTATTTATTAAATTATAAAGCAGCTAATACAATGCTACGCAAAAAAAAGACAAATATAAGGATAGGTGGGGAAAAATCAGATGTAGAAACCTTTTAATACTTAAAGTAAAGTTTAACAGTATGCATTTAATAGTAAGTATATTTTAGAGAAATGGTGCAAAAACTAAGCCAAATATATTAATATGTAATGTATGATGCCAGGCAAGGACTGAATAGAGAAAAAGGGTTGAATATGGTTAATATATAATGTATGATGTTATAGCAAATGTTAAGTGGAGGAGCATTGAAGAGGCTACATCAGGAAGGGTTGTGGGTCGGCAGCAAGAAATTTTTTGAAAGGAATGTTTTCTCCCAGCCAGTTCCGAACTGGCTCTCAAACTAATTGCTTCTGCCTCGCTGAGGAGAAGCAATCGATCATCCCCAGGACGAAGATGCAGTGGTGAAAGGTAAGTATTTATCTAACCTCAACCCTTATCCTAATCCTTACCCTAACCCTTCCCTTCCCTTCTATTAACCAAACCCTAACCCTTCCCTTTCATTACCATAACCTTCCCTTTCTATTACTCTAGCCTCTTCACCCCGCAGCCCGACCCTAAGACTTATTTCCCTTGTGTCCCCATATATGTATCGGCCTCCTTTTGTGTCCCCTTTATAAGTCACCTTCTTTTTGTGCTCCCTCTATAAGTGTCAGCCTCCTTTTGTGCTCCCTTTATATGTCAGCCTCCTTTTGTGCTCACTTTATATGTCAGCCTCCTTTTGTGATCCCTTTATAAGTGTCAGCCTCCTTTTGTGCTCCCTTTATATGTCAGCCTCCTTTTGTGCCCCCTTTATAAGTGTCAGCCTCCTTTTGTGCCCCCTTTATATGTCAGCCTCCTTTTGTGCCCCCTTTATAAGTGTCAGCCTCCTTTTGTGCTCCCTCGTGAGAGGCACGGTCTATGTGACTGCGGCCGGGGGAGGGCTGCAAGACCTAAAGGGGGGCTGCCCTACTGGACACCCCTCTTTAAATCATCTATGAGCGCGTCTCGTGCTATAGCATGGCTAGCCTGCTCCTAGAAACGGCTCTGCTCCTCATAAAGTGCCCTGCAATAAATACCTGTCTGCGGCTGCGGCTGAATTAATGATTGTGTGAGTATGCCCAAAAATAAATTCTGCATACTTGCTCATTCATTAATTAAAGTTTCTAATAAGTACCATTTTTGAAATGGAGACAGTAAAAAAATAAGCTTTCAGCTGTCTGTATTTCTAAAATGGAATTTTGGGGGCAATAAATGCATCCCATCAGGAAGTGCAGGACAGAAAGCTCTCCCTATTTTGCATTCTGGTTTACTGGTTCACCAATTCACCCTATGCATAATGTGTATGTATTTTTTGTGGATAGGATTTGAAATCTGCTGCTTAGAGAGGATTGCATGGGTGGATATTTAGCTGAAAATCAGCAGTCAATTGGTTGGCGTTTAAAATGTGGTTAATGGCCACAGACAGTTGGCCACATAAATGTGTTTAGAAATTAAAGTCACTTCTGTACACAGGGGGCAGCAAGGGTATCAATAGGGCCTCTGTAGTGGGAACAAGCCTTAAAGGTTTAGTACAAGGTGGGTAATGCAGTATTAATGGTTGTTTTGGTAGCAGTGGTCCCCAGGCAACCCTTTAACAAACAAAAATCTCAGTTTGGGAATGTTGTTGATTTATTGGGTAAATAGTTTTTGTATGAGCTAGACCCTCAGCTTTATTTACTATATGGTACTTCACAAGAAACTTCAGGGCAGCCGATGCCTTTAGTTTTATGGGGGACAATATATAAACCAAAACCATTCTATGAAAGTAAATACATTTCATTGTTAGAAATGCAGAATATTAAATGATAACTATTTTTCTGAACAGATTCCAAGTTTAAAGTATGTGGGCTTAATGGTTATGTTTTCTTAGATCTGGAGCCAATTTGATTGTGTACAATGATGAAATATTTATTTAAAGAACTTTTAACTTCTACTGAAATCGGTAAGGGCTTTATAGAGTTTGAGCTTTTAGGACGAAACATTATAACATGTGGATAGTTTAAATATGCCAGGAATACCCACCTAGGGCTCAATTTGATCTGAGATTCTTGATTTACAAAATACTTGTGTGTGCTTTATTTCTTACCGTGTTGTGCCCCTAGGGATTTTACCACCTGTGTTACTCTCTGTTAAGAGAATTAAGAGCTAGCATCCACTAAGTACCTGGAGATTTATCCAAAAAGGGCTCTGCTGCTATAGAAAAATATGCTAATCCTTCTGAGGAACTGTAGCTTATCATGATCTAACAATTATATACTTATAACTATCGGCTTTTATTAACTATGGTCTGGTAAGAAGGAGAGCTACATTTGACTGTCTAAGGTCTGTTATCATGGTCAGATTAACAATGGGGCTAATGGGACTACAGTTCCAGGTCTCCATCTGAAAAAGGCCTCCACTCACTGTAGATCTCTAGGCCTCCCACTGCAGTGCATAAGGATAAATGACAGGGACTGACATTCTCCTCGAAAGCATACTATATAGTGTGGGCCCTTTGGCCCTCCATCTGTGTGTGCACTGCTACACTATACTTTTCTTTCTTTACACAAACTCAAAGAGTTTTACAAAATGTAGAACTTTCTAAGATCATAAACTATAATAGTTGTGCCAAACACTGATACATTTTACTGCTACCAGAAGTGGGTACATTTTATACATTTTAAACCAGTAAATTTAAAGTTTAGATGTTCATTTTTTTACATTTTATCTGTTTGAAAAAATACAAAATACAAAAGTTTAAATTGGCAGTACCTAGAAAAACATTCCCCTAACATGCTTTCTCCTTTAAAAACTGTTATTCAGAATTGGCATATAAAAAATGTCAACTGAGGGATTTGTGAGCTAAAGTAGCAATCACAAATTTGAGATGGGTCACATAGGTGACCTCTCTGAACCATTTATTTGATAGTCGAGAGATGAGCAACATAATGAATACAATCTCCTGGTGTGGAATTAAATTCTAGATTTCCCTCCAAGCAGGTACAATCAAAGGAAAAAAATTGTATTCAGTAACACTTACACTCTTATATTCAGGACTTTCTATTTTAGAAAGATATTTTTCTATTATCTATAGCAAGAGGTGTCTGATCTTAGGGACAAAACATAGATGCAGAATAAAGCAGTTCAAAACGTTATAATATACAAGGATAAAGCACAATCAATAGTTTGCCAAAATCATTCATTATTATTTATTTATGAAATAACAGAGGTATTACACTAAAATTACTGCCCATCAATTCAGTGTTATATGTAGTTATATTTTTGAACTGTTCCAAAATTTAACATATATTTATAGATGTTTTTTAAAACTTTTTCAGTTAATGTAAAGAACCTCCTTGTCATGCAAAAGAGCTCGTAAATCTCAAATTCATCTACAGATAACCAGCTAAGTCATTCTTGCATTATATTAAGTTTTATGTCAACAACCAATTTCAAGTGTGACAAAGCAGCCTTGTATCCCACCAATAACTGGGTTGCAAATATTTATGTTTGTCACTAAAGTCTGTTTTCTAACCGTGTAAAAATTTTAGACAAACTAATTTTTTAATATAATTAATGTAATTAATGACTTCTTTGTTTAAATCAAATGTCACTTAACATCTTTATCTCTTCTGCTTGAAGTAGGTCTTGCTATCACATGCTATTTACCCAATCCCCACCTGGTGGCTCCCTCTCAACCTCTCACTGCGCTCTATCCTATGCTACCTAATCTTCCAAGCTTGACACCTCGCATTTTGCGTTCTGTGCTTGCTTCAGTTTATTGTTTTTCTGTGATATTTTTATAGTCATATTGTATTTAATATATACACTGCTCAAAAAAATAAAGGGAACAACACAATGTAACTACAAGTCAATCCCACTTCTGTGTAATCAAACTGTCCACTTAGGAAGCAACACTGATTGACAATCAATTTCACATGCTGTTGTGCAAATGGAATAGACAACAGTTGGA
>WWET01001579.1:144513-156860 GCA_011038615.1 Limnodynastes dumerilii | reverse complement strand
TCTGCGAAGGGTTAACTTGTTGATTCCTCCTCCTCCACTGGTCCCTTTAAATATGTTGCCAATGCAGATCTCCACACCCCCTGACGAAGTCACCACGTGACGAAACGCGTAGGGGTGGAGACTTGCATGTTCCTCCCGCTGTTGATGAATTGTGAAATACTGTTGCTGCTGAGAAGTACCCCCGTGTCTGCATCCAGGACGCTGGTAACCACGAGTGGTCCTTCTTTTTAAACTTGATGTTACATGCCTTAAAGTTTTATTCTGCGGTACGAGGCTTTCCAAACCCGTATAAGTGTGTGTTGTTTTAAATAAATCAAACGTTACTGCACCACGAGGCGCCCCTTCTGCTTTGTCATCCCATATATATATTTATATTTATATATATATAATAAGGGTAAAATAAGGGTCACTGAGCACTGGAAAAAGACAATATGACAATATGACTGGTGAACACTGAAAATTCTCTTACCAGCCACTAGAAGCCCCTTGAGATGTTAAAACTTTAGTGCCTCTGCATGTGTAAATATTGTTCCTTACTTTTCATGTGCAATCATGACACATTGGAACTTATGTTGGACAAATTACAACAACTTCGATCCATTAGAGGGCAGCAAAGATTCAACTAGGATATTCCTGCTTGAGCTCTTAACTAAAACACATTACCTGTCTCTTGCATTGTAAACAGTGTGTATTGCACCGGATAGATTCCTAGAGAAGTGACAGTGCTGCCTGCATGGGGGAGCAACAACAAAAGTCAAGAACAAAGCACAAACAAAATCTCCATCAGGGAGTATGAAAGAAAGTAAAAAACAACCCCAGAGTGTGCAGCATAGCTGTATAAAGCAGTTATCAGGACACTGAGGAGTCCAGGAAAAACAACTCAAGACACAGGAAATGGCTGAGACCAGGAACCATTGGAGACATGAGGAAAAACACAGAGACTGCACAGAGATAAATCCAGGGACTGCACGGAGACAAAGGAGCTAGAACACAGGTGGATGAGATTCCAGGTAACAAGCTGCC
Source organism: Limnodynastes dumerilii (assembly GCA_011038615.1). Taxonomy (NCBI): domain Eukaryota; kingdom Metazoa; phylum Chordata; class Amphibia; order Anura; family Limnodynastidae; genus Limnodynastes; species Limnodynastes dumerilii. The sequence goes on along the minus strand of WWET01001579.1, from coordinate 155,837 downwards.
ATCAAATGATTTAAACACAGGACCAGATCCTGACTCCCACACGCTTTACGTGCGTGTAGGGGTCCGTAGTTACTCAGCCGTAGCAGGGAGTGTACACTTACGTGCCCAGATGACTATTTAAACTTTTCCAACTAGGTCTACGTCCGTACAGCCTAGTCATAACAAAGATTCCCCGTCCCCTCATTTAAATGGGACCATCGTAAATTAAGAGTCAGCCTCTTCATTGTACTTACTAACGCACGTAACTTAGTTATATATGACGGTAGGTACGCTATTGGAACATCTAACAGATGTTCCAAAACAGGGGACTTACGCAAATGACTTGTGTAAGTCCCCTGTCGTACGTAGGTCAGGATCTGGCCCACAGGCCACAACAGCAGCCCTTCTGGTGGAATACAGTACTGCAAAGAATCTGGAGAGGGAGCATGGGAGGCTTCTAGTGTAGGAGACAGATCAAAACAGGGGTTGTAACAGTGTTCCACATCATGGGCTGGATCCAGACCTTGTTAAGTGCAACCTGGGTTAAACCATGTTGATTTCAGGGGAGTCATATTTCATCTGCTGCAAACAGTATTAGAGTTGAGAGGTGATGTTTCCTATGCCAAGTCTAAATAACAGTGTGATAGTAAAGCTGGTCAGTACCTGTGTGCAGTAAGGAATTCAAAAATATACCCCTGCATGCAAAGTATACAATTAACTTGACTCCCCCTGAATTAAACATGGTTTAGCCCAGGTGTAACTAAGTTAATGCACTTAACAAGGTCTGGATCCAGCCCCATGTGTCTCCAACTCCCATTATGCCCCATAATTTGTCTCCAGCTCCCTGTATTCTCAATTTATATTTCTCCAGCTCCTAGTATGCCACATCATATGGCTCCAGCTGCCCAGTAATCCCCCTTTAATATGGCTCCAATCCCCCAGTATTCCCTATACATATGGCTCCAGTTCCCCAGTATTCCCTATTCAAATGGCTTCAGCTCCAAGTAATTCACATTTAATTAGTCTCCAGCCTTCCAAGTTAATACCATATTTACCTTTGATGCCTTCCGTGTCTCCCCTCCGCAGTACTCACCTTCTTCTCTGCATAGCCATAAAGCATTTTGCTTCCTGCTGTCATTCGTTGCAGCAGCTATACAGGACAGCTTAAAAGGGGTTTGCTTTGAGCTGTCCTGTGTAACTGCTGAAGCGTTTCACAGAAGGCCATGATTGCCGGCCCTGCTTCCTTTTGTTAAACGGGGCTGCAAAAGAAAAGCTTTAGGGCTGTATTCAGCTTGTGGGCCTCTAGTTTAACACATCTGGGTATCACTATGTGACACAAAGGGTGATAAGAAAGATTGATACCTTATTATTGAAGATTGAAAAATTATACTATAAAATTGTTGATGTGTATGCTCCCAATATTTCCCACCCTGAACAAGATTTCCCAAGAAGGTAAGGAGCATTTTAATACACCATTTCCTATAGCTCTTCTACTGACCTGCTGGAACTAAATGACCAATGGTGGTTCCAACAGCCAGTCAACAGAAATGACACATTTTATTCACATAAACATACCACATCCACTAGGATTGACTACTGGATTAACCCTACAACCATACTTTATGGGATAACAACATCACATATGGAGAACATTCAGACCAAACTACACCTAAGGTCGATTTAAGTACGCAAGCGTACCTAATTTACACACTGCTAAGGATAAAGCATTCCTCTGGCACTCCCCTCGTGTACACGTAAAGTAGCTGATTTATGTATTCAGAACTCTGCCTTAACTTTTTATTGTGTATCTCTGGTCATATGTCCCGTACTGTACAAATAAAGTGCGTCCCTCCTCCCACAATGCATATATTTCGTTGCGTAGGGATGTCATACCCTATCATACAGAGTTACGTAAATCAGAGTTACAATGCGTAACATCTGCCGTGAGCATGGACAGTGCAGTGTGTTCTCACAACCAGACTTACGCATGCAGTATGCGTAAATTAGCTGTCGTTATTAAGTCTGGATCAGACCCCATGTCCCAATTTCAATATGACTCACTCAGTCTACCACTCTCAGAACTGGAGATTCTCATCTTGCTTAAATGGCTCTGATACTTTTAAATCACAAATGGAATATTTTATACTGAATTATTCAGATCATAATATAGCAAATATGGAAGATATTGATTTATTTTGGGAAGCATCAAACCCTGTATTGCAAAGCAACATCATAGCCTTTGTAATGCAGTATAGGAAAAAATGTGACTCAACATCAATAGCTTTGAGTACCGAGTTTACCAATGCTTATGCAGCACTACAACTTAATAATACAGAGCTTAATAGGAAAAAATTCAAAAAGGCAAAATCACTATAGAACACCTTGGTGCCAATAAAAAGGCTAACATAAAAAGCTACACATGCCACACCTACGGGCCGAAATAGTCGGGGTGGATTGTCAGACTCAAAAGTGGGGATGAACTAATATTGTGTAATGATATTAACAATTGTGATGAGTTAGAGGATGAGGGTGATTACATCTTAAACTATAAAGAATGAATTTCACTATTTACCTTAAGACATTAGTGGAGGCTCAAACAAACTAAGCACTTCAACCACAAAAGTGGTTTCTGTCGCTGAATTGCATGGTTTGTTAAACTGTGCATATCCCTCATGATATACAATGTAAGGGTGGTTGGTAGGGCCCAAGGACAATTCCATCTTGCACCTAGCTTTTATAATAACTTTATCAAAGTTTCTAGATTACTTATTCTTAATGAAACTGAGCTCCCACCATCCATGCGCCGACTAGCCAATTTGGAAAGAATGGGAGGACATGCTCTATCTGCACCAATGTGAACAGTGGCTCATGAAGACAGGGAGAAATATTCACTGAATCTTTATCAACTTGCATCAAAACTGACATTTGGATGCTTGGTTATTAACTTGCTTCATGTTCTACATTCCCACAACGCATATGCAAGTGACAAGATTTACCTTTGGTAGATCCCCTCACTGTGGTTCCTGTCTTCAATCCTGTGCAGCCTCCTACCTCTAAGGCCTATATTTTCATGCTGGCTATCCAGGGCTTAGTACCCTCTAACAGCTCGCAATCCTCTATCAAACTACAAGGGCCTAGTGCCCTGAACTAATAACAAGAGCCTAGTGCCTATACCAGTTACAAGGGCTTAGTGTCCTTGGCCAATCTATAATACTGTTGGTTCAACCCCTTTTCGATTCCTCTAGTCCCTCTGACACTTACACCAATTGAGGGCTCCACCTCCAATGACTTGTAGCGGTCTATAGCCTGTGATTTGCTGGTGGGATAACTTTGAATTTCCGCACCTGACATTTGGGGACACAATCTCCTTATAGAAAATGCTGTTTCCAAAATAGAGAAAGTCGAAAGCTAATTTTCATTTGTCTCTATTTCGGAAATAATTAGAATATTTTATCCATTTATTAATTCAGAAAATGCCACAGACCCGCCGGACAGGTGAATATTGCATGGGAGTCTATGGGGAGTTTTAGAGTTAGGAATCTAGAGTTTGGGTAATGGAATAGAAGGATTATGGTAAGAATTAGGATAAGGTTTGGGGTAGGATAAATACTCACGTCTCGCTGCTAAATATTCATCTTTGGGATTTTTGATAACTTGTCCTCGATGGGACTAAAGCAATTAAATGTAGAGCCAATTAGAAAGTGGCTGGTATATAACGGCCCTTTTGGGACCACACCCTGACATTTGGATGCTATATTATAAACAATTGGCCCTTTTCAGGGCTTGAGGAAGGGGGAATACGGATGTTGAATGGCGAGAGAGGAAGATTAATCTTGCTGTAGTATTCAGTGTTATGAGAATAGGCCACCAGGGCATAGATTCTAACTACTGGCCAGGTTTTCACCAAAGTCCATAATGGTTGGATGAATTTGGCCCCCAGTGTCCATTCTCAATAGTAACCTAATACACCAAGTCCATAGACCATAGAACTTATGCACACACTCACCAGAAATACAGAGAGCTGATATAGCAAGGTGATGCTAGATAAAGGTGGCAGTGCTGATAGATACCAGATAGTGTGAAGAACAAACACTCCTGGACACTCAGTGTGTGAGAAGATGGTAATACTAAGACGGGATGCAGCCGGCACATCAAAAATGCTGTTTCCAAAATAGAGAGGCAAAAGCTCCTTTTTGTCAGCCTTTCTTTTGAAAATAGAGTTAATAAATTTTTTTTATTAATGAATGGGTAAGTATGCTGGTTGGCTTTAGTAGTTTATGGTGAGTCTTAGGGTTAGGCTTCAAAGAGGGGGAGTCTTAGAGTTTTAGGGTCAGGCAGCGGGGAGTGGAGTTTTAGGGTCAGGCTGCGAGGAAGGGAATTTTAGGGTCAGGCTGCGAGGAAGGGAGTTTTAGGGCTAGGCTGCGTGTAGAGAAGTCTTAGGTCAGGCTATGGGGAAGGGGACTCTTAGGGTTAGGCTACAAGGAAGGGAGTCTTAGGATCTTGCTGCAAGGAAGGGAGTCTTAGGGTCAGACTGCGGGGAAGAGAGTCTTAGGGTCAGGCTGCGGGGAAGGAAAGTTAAGGTTAGAGTAATGGAATCATAGGATTAGGGTAATGGAAGGGGAGGGTTAGGGTAAGGATTAGAATAAGGGTTGGGGTTACATTAATACTCATCATTCACTGCTTCATATTCATTCTTTGATGGATCGATTGATTCTTCTCTGTGAGGGAGAAGCAATTGATTTCCCAGCCAGTTTGCCACTGGCTGGTATAAAATTGCCCTTTTGAAAAAGGGCCATTCTAAGTGGCCACCCACACCCTACTCAGACACAGAGACGGAACAACGCAGGAAAATGCTACACAGTGCGATTGCGAATGTTGAAATGAGTGCAACGGCACTCGCTGAAGACAACTAGCTACATACACAGGGAAGGAACAAACACTCAGGGGTAAAGGCAAGGATGGAAGGTAAGGTAACTGTGAGAGAGACTAAAAAGAGAAAACAACACACAAATAGAGCAAATAGGCAGATTGGTAACACAAGGTAATGGAGTAAACAGAACACAGGAGACATAACCAGATATGTGAGACATACTCTGTCAGTTATTTACAGTTCCCCAATCAGCTGTCCTATCAGCCAAGGATACACCTCCAGGCTGTTTAAAGGATGGCTACTCACATAGGCCACATCAGAGCGTAAACTCGCATTTTTCTGACTGACGGTGTGTGCCATTCAGTATACACTGCAGGGGAGCACAATGGGTGAGGGGAGGGGGGTAGAAAGGGGGAAGTTGCAAAAAATCAAGGAGGAAAATAATTAGAAAGTGGATGAGGGTTTTAGTGATGTCAGTGGACAGGATAGGTGTGACACAAGCTATGTTTAGACGGTGAAAACATCAGAGCTGTAAGAGGGATCAGATGTGGGCGGTGAAGTACAGGGAGGAGTCTAGAGGAGATGATGGTGTTAACAAGAATGATGAGAAGAAAGAAAGGTGGATACCTATGGGTATGATTTGACCATGCTGAGATTTATGAAACACTCTGACATCCATGTGGATATGATGGAGGCAGGAGGACATGTTAAAAAGTGGGATAAAAGGAGAGATTAAATGCAGCTTTGTGTGTCATTGGCATAGAGATGTTAGTGCTAGCTGAAGGAGCTAGCGAGAAGGTTACAAGAAAAAGAACAGAGGGCTAAGAACGAAGGATGAGTTTGGAGTAGTGGCCTTTGGATTTTGCAGAAAGTATGTAACTGAAGACTTTAGTTAGAACTGTTTCTGTGAAGTGGAGGGATACAAACCAGATTGGGGAGAATCAAGGAGAAATTATAGAGAGGTAGTTGCTGATAAAGTTTTGATGCAAATGGGAGAAAAGAAATGGGTCAATAATTGGAGTACCAATAGTTCTTTTGGTAACAGGAAGGTGAGGTTAAGATTAGTTTTTGTGGATGGGGGAGGCAACGGGATGTTTTACACATTTTCTACTGGGAACTATATACTAGATTCAGACCTCTGATGTGGAGTTCTATCTCAGCTGCATCCTATCTACCATTCGTACAGTATGGCTAGGTAGACTATACCTTAACATTTCCACGACATGCCCACGTAAAATTAGGGTGGTGCAGAAATGATGATACATCTAGCACCCCTCTGACTGCCCACAGGGTGAAAGCACTTTGCTTCCAGCTCTGACCTGCCCTGCACACAGTACCATAAAGATTTTTTCTCGGATCCCGGCAATCGGAGAATTCTTCCTTAGCGTAGATCTGAACCAATGTCCTTTGTCTGTCAGTATAATACCCATTAAATATATAGTACTGGATCCTAAGATTTTGCTGTGCTCGGACAGGGAATCTCCACTGTATTCAGGCTGCCAGGCATCCCTGAGAGCACGCCCCTCGCTTGCACAAACCATAACATTTCTGATATTTTTTGTCAGTCTTGATCAGCTGGAAGTACAATTCCAGATCTATACTGTCTATTGTAACACATAACCCATCCAATTTACGCTTGTAATCCCCCTTTTACAATATTCATTTTTCAAGTCTGCAAATAGAGGACTGCATTCTGATTGGGTCCCATGGAAGTGTATGCATGTGCAAAAGACAGAACTTTTTTTTTCAGATCTGAACGATCTGAAAATGGCCACTAATCTGAAAACTGAATCTGGTTCATAGTTGCTAAAAACTCTATAAACAATGAGTCAAGAAATGAGCATTAAAAAATTATTATTGACAGGAAGGAATGAAAAAATGATAAAGTTGTATCATTTAGACAAGTAAGATATGCAGAAGTGCACATGCAGAAGACTGTCGATAGTCCTCCACAAATTCTGTCCATTGTTTGTTTAATCATTTTATAAAAAAAAACAAAAAAAAACAGTTGCAAATAGATTGCACAAAGTTATCTTTTGGGTTGGGGAATTTTGTGTGCTGTTTGTTTTGCTCATAAGTTATAATAAACACGTATCTGTGCCAGTCATTTCTACAGATCCTCAGTGATCACAAGATGCCTATTAAGGAGAGGTACATGGCTGTTCCTAATAATTTATAAGACTATTGCTGTCATGGTAATCAAATATCACTGAGCAAATTATAAATTGTTACCATTGATAACATTTTAAAGAAATGTTAGATCCAGTGTCCATATTACTTAATCACCCCCAAAAAATGTTCTGGTAACTTTAGTGTCATGTTCATACCTGACAGTGGATGACTAACACCCATGTTACTTTATAAACATATTACATGCTAACAGATCAGCAGCTATGCATATTCAGGATATGACTGTCTTCACTTACTTCTTATTCTAGCAATATATCTAAATAAAGCTGGGGTACCCCAAATGTTTCATTTAATAGCTCAAATAAATAATATTTTGGGTTACTCATACATATTTGTGCACCAGCCTAAGGGACAGATTCTAGTGAGCGCAAAGTACATTTATTCATGTCTATTGCAGATTTTATTTCACACCTCTATAAAATCTGTGATATAGAGTCGTGCTATGTGCCATCCTTGTATTACACACGTTTTTAGGAGACTCTAATAAAAATAATTCTAACCAAAATCCTCTACAGCAACCAGCAGAAGTGCTAACGTGCAAATTGGCTTTACATGTGTCAACCCAACAGAGTGCAGTTTGTGTTAATATTCCACTGTTTGCACAACAGAATTTAAAATGTAAAATGTAACACATCTGCTCTTCCTTAAAGATAATTCACTACAAAAAAAAAATCGCTCCTTAAATATCTTAACAATGCAGCCAAATCTCAAATTACAATATATTGAAAGTCCCAAATGCCCTCTATCTATCGGAGACCTGAGTTCACTGCCACCTGGTTTGAATTTAAATCCTCTACTTCCTTCTCTAAAATGTTGTATTTTTCTATACATGGTTAACTGCTGAGCAAGGGGTTTCTGCCTAATACCTCTGGACTAACCACTATCTCCTTCTTTAATTCCTGGATATCCGTACCATACCATCTGCTAAGCGCACGCGCACTGCCAGAGAGACAGCCCAATTCTGCAATTAGTTTTACGGCGGTTTGTATCTGGTCCAAGATGTTTAATTTGTGAGTGCATGAGTATTTCTACACATTATTATTTTGAAATATTATTATTCCACCAGGCCCCGATGGTAAAGTGATCAATAATTTGATTAGTTTTGCCTTCTCAACAGAGAAATTGACATCTATTGATTGTTTCATGAAATCAAAGGTTACATGATGACATTGCTTGTTATAAATTGTTTGGGAGACAGTGTTTACATAGAGTAAAATGCTGCAGTGTGGCAAGCATGGGATCAGTGATCCTTGAATCTATTATAATGCATATTACAATACTGTCCTTTTTTTCATCTTTCATGGGAGATGATATAAGACATGATCTAAAGTTCTTGGGCAGTGGATGCGCAAATCCATTGCCCATATTGCATGCGACATATCCAAAGATGCAACTTTTGCAACTCTGGATAGATCGTATTTAAAAGGTGCATCTGATTGAATGTTGCAAAAGGATGCGTAGAAGCAGAGACTGAGAGGTAGTCTCCCAGCAGCCTTTACAAGTTTTTTGTTTGTTTGTTAAAGTCCTAAAAATACTATATTCTCTTATATAATGTCTGACTAGAATAAGTAGTTTATCAGGCTTAAAAAAATCCTAATTCCATAAAAATAAGGCACGTTTTACATTTACACCAGCTCTGAGCTGGAACAAACATTTAGGTGACGCGCATAAAAATGTGAAATTCCCTGTTGCGCTACCCCAGAGCACACGGATGCCAACACAGGTGGATGGGAAGCAGTGCACCCATCTTTCTGTGCTTGCTCCTGTTCTAAAAAAATAGGTGGAATCACAGCGCTGGATCAGGCCCATGGAACAGTTGAAGAATCTATAGATAACCATTGAAGATAATTCTTTGTGAGTGTTTTTTATGATAGCCTTCATCATCATCCTTTTCATGAGTTATTACTAGAGAGATCATTAATAAGATATCAACTCTGATACTAAAAGTTAAACGTGTTTAGCACAAAAAAGTTTCCCTTTTTCTGTTAGGTTACTAGTTATCACTCTCTGAAGACGCTTTTTTGGGGGTATATTTCTGTTTGGGAGGAACCTTTGTAATGAATTTATTTAAAAAAAGGGTTAATAAACATATATTTTAATGGTAATGCAATCATGAATAAATGAATATTTCCCATGCTTAGTGCCAATATGAATAAATCTTCCCATAAAGGAATAAGTTACCTAGCCATTTGTTTTTATATTTTAAATGATATGCACATTGCTTTACTGACATGCTGCTTACTAAGTTCATATTTTAATTCCTTATTTTTAGCGTTGTTTCCATGCCTGTTTTTATGAAGCATTCTTAACATGCTTTTTTAAACCATGCTTTTAATATGACATTTAACTGCGGTATAAGCTGATGTATTCAGTTTTCCACTGTGTAGTATTTTATACATGCTCTTGATTCCAATTGTGTATTGACTGATGTTAACTGACAGTACTTGATTTTGCATTATAGAACGTATATTTTCTTTGCTCCATTCTGGTGTCTATAGAATCTGCAAAAGTTCCCCCTACAGTGGCTGCCATTGCAGATCCGGTGTCCTCCTGATCACACCATTAGCATGCTTTCTTATAGTAGTTTTTCTAAAGTTAAATCACTTTTGCTGGAACAATGTTGTTCATATAGAGCATTTTTTTCTCCACCCCAGATGTTTTAGTTATCAGATTCACTTAATTTATCTGATAGCAGCAAAATGCAGACACATAGTTATGGAAAATAACATACTTTGTTGCAGTCAGTTAAATTATTATGCTTTCCAAACTCTGTTAGCTTTATATGGTGACTGTTTTTCATTAAAAATGCTTTCTTTAATGTAAACTACTTCCTGCTCATAATTTGTGTAATGAATCTAAAATGCCTGCATGGAAATACATTCCCATACAAACAATCTAAACTATCCAAGAAATGCTTCGCCTGTCAGGCTGAAAAAGTGGTAATTTTTGGTTTAGGAGATGAATAGAGAAAATTATTTCTGGCAGTACCGGATTTAAAATGTGTATTAAGTTACAATTTTTTCCTCATTAGTCTGACTGAAACCTTTTCTAATTATTTACCAAATGTTGGATAGCTTAAATTTTTGAAAACTTACTATATCCCACAGTGTTTACCTATTCAATTATTTCCATACCTTCCCCTATGTTAGTGTGTTGGTGCCACTGGTAACAATTAACATGCTGGCACTTACAGTAAATGCCACCCGGTTTAACTGATCGGAATTCTTTTGTGCCCCCAAGTGCATGATTTTGCATTTTTTTGGTATTAAACTGCAGTTGCCACACAAAAGTACTAGTGACTGGAATAGTAATTAAAGTCCCAACATGTTTATTTAGCTTCAGGCTTATTCAATGGACAAGGTCTACAAGATTTACTAAGATTTACTAATATAACTATATACAGTCACAAGATCAGGTTTGGAGTATTGTTTCCTGGGGCAGCTAATCAATAGCGCAAAAGTCCAGTGCCTCAGTACAAGTAGCCACAGCTAGGCTTATTTAGAAGTATCAAATAATCAAAACAGAATCAGAAATTCTAGCCTGACCAGCTTTAACCCACATGTACAGAGCATTACATCTTTAGGATGTCCCACAGAACCTACAGACAGCAATGGCAGTGTCTCTTAGTAGGCCTGATCAGCTCCTGAGGCAGTGAGAGACTGAGTGAGTAGTGACCATGGGCCTGATCCAGACCTACATACACCCTTGTACGTAGCGTCAGGGCCACCATCAGGGGGGGACAGCCGGGCCTAGTGTCCCAGGACCGGACAGAGAGGGGGGGCCCGGGATAGCTCCTGGCCTCCTCCTGTAATAGAGGGTCACAGTGGATGTACATTTCATCTGCTGTGACTCTCCAACATCGCTGCAGGGACAGATTCCACAGCTCACTCTGCCTCCAGTCTGATCAAGCTTCTCGGTAGTTGTTAGCTCCAAGTGGGCTAAAGGATCTCTGCTGTCACCTGATCAGGAGAAGGAGTCAGTGTTTTCTCCATTTCCTGTAGGTTCCTGTCTGCTGCAGCACATGGAAGGTGAGTGAGTGTGTGTATGTGTGTGTGTAGCTTGTCTTATGGGTGCAGTGTGTGTAGCATTTTTTATGGGTGTACAGTGTGTATTTGTGTAGCTTGTCTTATGTGTGCAGTGTGTGTGTGTAGTATGTTTTATGGGTGCACAGTGTGTGTGTGTGTGTGTGTGTGTGTATGTATGTGTATATGTAGTATGTCTTATAGGTGCATTGTGTGTGTGGTACTTTGTGTATAATTTGACTATTTTTCATACTTTATATGGC
>WWET01001579.1:117101-127639 GCA_011038615.1 Limnodynastes dumerilii | reverse complement strand
ATATATATATATATATATATATATATATATATATACATAACTTAGAATCTGGTGACTGAATTCACATGAAGGAGATACAGCTGAGTAGCCATTTTATATACGAGTGGGGTTACCCCTCTTTTATCCTTTCACCCCTGAAACTAGTGGGATAGAAGAGTGATGCTGACTTCAGGCAGATCCTGAGTTCAATACGACAGGGGAATTACACTAGCTGCTTGCGTTATTCCCCGGTCAAGTAGCATGTGCGAATGCGCACAAAACTTTATCATGTATGATTTGCGGTACCCATAAGGGGCTGACCCCTAATTTATGATTGTCTATTTCTATCTTGGAGATAGACATTTAAATTAGGGGGCGATGGAAGGCCCGTTATGACCACGTCTGCGGCTATAAGGTTGCAGACCTAGTCGTAAGATTTAAGGTAGGCATATGGACGTCCAGGCAGCAGTATGTGACGAGTCCTAGGGTATCGGGAATGCGTTGGCGGGGAGAAGGTACACGACAGCTGCTTCACAGTCTGGATCCTAAATGCATTTCGGCGTCGCCCTTTCTCAATAGTCTATAGTGACTTTATTATGATTTGATGTATTTTAACATTGATTATCTAGCGCTGTGATCTTTACCTACTATTTCTTTATAAACTCAAATGATTGGTTGCATAGGGAGATGAATTATTTGCAGAAAGTAGTAATGTCACTTTTAAGGTCATTGATATGTCCTCACCTGGAATATTGGGTTCTGTTGTCGAGGCCATATCTCCAATAATACAGGAAATAAATACAATAGAAACTGTACAAAGAAAGGTAACTAAAATAGTCCATGACATGGCCCAGAAAACTTGCAACATGTATCTGCATGTGCAGATGTTCCGAGACAGGGGACTTAAGCAAATGACTTGCGTAAGCCCCTGTCGTACTTAGTTCTGGATACGGCCCTTTGTCTTGTGTCCATTAATGTCCTGCTATCTATGGACTTAAGAAAAAAGAAGTCATATATGAACATTATTTCATGTAATTTATTTTAAATGTATGCCAATATTCTATTCTGTTTATTTAGACTGTGAATGAAAAAAATATAATAACTTTTCACACACCCAATATATCATAGATGACTGCAAATATTGCATGTTGCTATTTGCATTTATGAAGAATGTTGTCTAATAAAAGTAGAGGTTGATGATTAAAAGATTTGCGAGAACCAGTGTAAAGAGTCAAAGACAAGCCCTAAAACCCCCAGGAGAGGCCAGAGTGACTGCAGACACAACAAGGAGACTATACAGAAAGCCATGAAATTAAAGGTCAAGGAAAATTCTGCTCAAGGGTGTGAGATTTGTAAAATAAAAGGAAATTTAGTGCTGCAAACTAAACAGCTCCTACTCTTGAACTATATGCCATAAGCAGTAGAACAGATTATTAATAATTAGACTTCTATCTTATCATGTTTAAACTTTGTCTACTTGTTCTCAGCATTCCCAAATCTTTTGTTTCTTCCTCCCTCTTGCTGTACCTTTCTCCCTCTGTCCCTAGCTCTCCTTTGTTCCAATCTATTATTTCTTTACCTAACCAGATGACTGCACATCTGTCTACCATGGTCCCAACATATATTTTCTGTGCTTTAAATTAAAATATGCAATCTTGTTGCAAAAGTTAAACTTTTTTTGTCTGTTATGAATGAGCAATGCATTTGAAAACTGTTCCCTATGCCAACACACAGGCCAATGTCAACCAATTTATTTTTGCATATTTCCTGAATCACTGCTGTATTTTCCATTAAGAATCCTGTTGGTCCATATTGTGTTAATGTGCTCCTTTACAAAAATGATCCCTTTTAAAAGGCTTAACTCTTGAAAGGAAGAGGGGCCAAGCTTATTTGTTACCTCCTGTCATGTCCTTATCTCAAAAATGTGTTAAGTATTTATTTTCTTTTTATCTAAAAAGAAAATTTTATTAACTTAGGTGTCAATATAATTAATGTCAATAACTCCACAAAATTCAAACCCACTCACATTCCTTATGTTTAGTGGACAACCCAGGCCTCTGTTGAGTCATTAACCATGAATATAAAATGAATGTAGTTACAAGCTTCTTTTTTTACACAGAAGTGTTGGTGGACATCAGGAGAAGGGGTATTGGTATTCCCAAACCTTTCTTAAAATGTCTCCTGTGTCTGTGTAGTGTTTATTTTCAGAGGAGTTATTGTCTGTTGAGTAATGACCCCAAAATCTCCCATTCCTCAAAGTGCAGAAATTTAGTGAATGTAACAAATTCTGCATTTCAATCATTCAAATTTTATGAACAATCATCTGCAACTATATTGTATCTGATTTTCTTTCATTTTCTGTACCTTAATCATTACAAACATATTATTTATTTCTTAACAGTTTTTTATAAAGCACCATGAGATTATGTAGCCTATTTACAGAGAATATTATACATTTACATTAGTCCCTGCCCCACTCTGGGCACATTCTAAGTTCCCTTACACATAAATACATACACAAAGGCTAGGGACAATTCACAAATAAAGAAGAAAGGGGTGCACTTATGGGTATAACCCAATGAGGTTTTAATAAAAATAGCAACTAATTCATTTGCAATACACATGTATAACATAAAACTTCAGTAGTATTAAAATTTCACAGCACAGTATATTAGAAATTTAGATTTTAACACTACTGTAGTTTTATAGTATGTGTGTATTTCAAAATAATTGTTATTTTTATTTGAACCTCATTGAACCTCAAAAGTGCACCCCTTTCTTTTTTATTTGCTTTTTGAGGGGAACTGGTCATTCCGCAGGCTGCAGCTGGATATAACTCAGTATTATTTGATCTGTCAACACTATTGGAGACTTGTTTTCTCTTATTTGGCATTGGAATAATATTTGGAGGATTATCCTCCAAGTATGCCTAAATAGTTAGGGTCAATTTAGTCTGCTGCAAATTTAACGTACCAGCAACCATTTTTAGATGGAGCAGCTGGTTGTTTTTAATTAACCCTTTGTCACACCATTCATACAAGCTCAGGTAAGTGCTGATCCTGACAGTCTAATATAATCTATCAATGGTCTAAGAGAGTTCCAATACCTCGGTGGCACAGCCCATGCAATAAACACACCCTGACCTCAGCTAGGAAAGTTGCCAAACAAATTTGGCATCTTAGTGTCAGACTGGTAACTGGAATCATGGGATATCCATTTCCTGACCTTGAATTAAGCCCTTTCATCCTGTATGTAAATCCTGTTTCACTCCTTCAACAAGGAAAACCCTGTTCACTTGATCTCTGTACCAACCACAGACCTTGCAATATATATTTTCTTGATTATATATTCAAATATATGTGCTACAAAACACAACTTTGATTATGCAACATGCTGCATTAACTATGGGTGACAATATGTGATTATAAAGAACTGTACAGAGATTAGGTAAGGCTGGGTACACACTATCCATTTTTCACATGATTATCGTTCCAATCACACCATAAATCAGTGTTTGGAATGATACAGTGTAAGTGTATACGTGCAACGATCATGTCTGATCATGGCAAAATATACAATATTGTTTGATTGCATCTTATAAACTTTTCAATTTATGCAGTCATACAATGTCATGATGTCAGGAGAAGTGCAGTATGTATTGTAAGCTTTCCTTGTGTCAGACTATTCTCCTTCTTCCTGCAGTAGGACTTCTTCTGTGGGCGGGCACATCATTGCTGCAGGGGGTTATGGGACACTTCTTCCTTGTGTAGTGTGTACAGAGGCATCGGGCAGCTGATTGTGCACCTGATTTGTACTTCTAATTATGTGAAATATCTTTTAAAAATATCTGTTGTTCGTAAATTTGTGTTACCAGCTTTACTGACAATAGACCTGATCCAGATTACAGTACTGAGGCTCTTGGAACTCTGAGTGCAGCGGCATGAAGGATCTAATTCCAAATTCCCGCTGTATAAATCTTTCCATTATTTCTAAATGTGGGTGGGCAGTGGTAATGATATATTTGGTTTCATTGCTCTTACACATGTTAGAAAATAAAAGTATATGCCTGACTGTATGATTAAGACGCAAGCTTAGCTTGGAGATGATCTAAAGTCTGTTTTACTAATTGTTCCCTGCTTGTCAGTTATTCTTTTTATATAAATCGAGGAAAAACATCTTTACATAATCTCACGTATATTGGATTCTACATAAGGCATTCCTTCATGATTTGGCAGCCATTTCAGAGAGAAGAGTTGATGAGAACATTATCAAGTTGCTGGCGATAGCTGTGTTGTATACTTGTAGCCATTTACAGTACAATTACAATTACCGTATTTCCCGATGTATAAGACGCACCTTTTTGGAAAAATCTGGTGTCCAAAAACAGGGTGTGTCTTATACAAGGGGGTTACCATTTTAACTGAGTCAGACTGCAGCTGGATGTTAAAATAAGGTCTAGGCTGCAGCTCCCCTCTCCCCTCCAAAGTTTTCTTACCTTTCAGATCATCCAGCGAGTGGGACTGCGGCCAGAATATGAAGCAGGACTTCATTTCCCAGTCTCAGCCACAGCAGGACATCATATTCTGGCCGGAGTCCCGCTCACTGGATGATCTGAAAGGTAAGAAAACCTGAAATAGGGGACAAGATGCACTTTTAATTTTGGGACCCCAAAATTAAGGTGCGTCTTATACAAGGGGGCGTCTTATACATGGGGAAATACGGTATATTATTCTGTTAGATGTTGTACTTATTTTGACCAACATTAACTAGTCTTTTGTAAGTGACTCAGTGAATAGCACTTGTGCCTAACAGCGCTGAGGTCATGAGTTTGATGGGGCTTGATGTTTTCCTCATGCAATACTATTCCCTCATAAAACAGAAAACCTGACAAAGGGGCATAGCTTCACATAAGCAGGAGGAATCCCACCACAGAGCTGTAGATATATATATTGGGTCTGGTATTGGCACATACTATAATATAAATAGAATATAAAAGGGGTCTGGGAATGGCATAATGTTACTGTATATAGTATGCCATCCCCAAATCCTAATATATACCCCATATATTATAGTAAGTGCCATAGCTAGCTGCGTGTTATACTATAGTAGTTACACAGTACGAAACGCTACATAGATAGCGTAAAATATTAACTACACGTGTGCATTGGCTCTGCACTTAAAACTAGGCACGTAAGTAAAAAAAAACGTAGTTGTGGATCCGGTCCCGTGTCACTTACTAACAAGCACTCTATCTATCAGCAGCAATTTCATTCTGTATAGTTTACCCAATACAAAAGCTACATTTTCCTTGTCACTAATAGTGTCACTAAGTTGCCACAACATAATGTATCTATCTGTACCAATATGATTCTGTAGAGTGTACAATAACAACTCAAATTTTACCTGCACTGTCAAAAAGTGGAATTCTTCCTTGTCATGAATTTATCAATTACTTTCACACACTTTATCATTACCATTCTGATTCTGTACAGTGTACCTATTAAGAAAAACAAACCTTCACTGTTAGGGTATAAATAACGTCACTTGCTGTCACACAAACATTACATAATTCAGTAGGAATTTTCATAGGGTCCTCTCGGTTTATTTTTTTTCCTCTGTAAATCCATAAGGAACCAGTTTAAAGAACAGAACAGTTTACAGAACATAAGAAGGAGTAAGAAAGAACACTCCAAAACCAAAAACATTGTATCCATCCTTCATAAAACATCAGCACAAAGAATGAGTGGAAATGCTAGCACAGACAAATGACCCATTGACAACAAACACATCATTCACCACATTCAGTGGCATGGCCATTATTTGTGAGTACTGGTCCTACTAGCACCGTTACACGCACTGCATTGTGTAGTGTGAAAGCCAGTGACAAGGACAGTTATGTAGCTTGTGCACTATCTTGTCACTTTTAAAGGAGGATAATACATGCCCAAAAGAACACTGCGACCTAAGAACCAACTGTTTATACACATTCCTAATGTAAATGTGCAACAGGATATTTGGGATCATTGTCTATCTGACCCTATTAAGGATAATGGTGATGATAAATGTGTTGGACAAGACGCCTAATGATGCTGTGCCCTGGAATAATATCTATTCACACATAAACTGCAATCTTAAATATCACACTACTAGGAACACCAATTATATCTCCCTTGTATACAGACTCCTGTGAATGTTAAATACCCTACCTTAATATTTCCACCCTGTTAGTTAGTTTTGTATCTTGTTAGCTTTTGTACTTTTAAATGTTTATTTTTAATTGTTCCTGTTTTTACAAAGAAGTGTTTTAATTCATCTGTTTATTCAGTTTAATAAAAATATATATAAAAAAATATTACATAACGTTTATTTATTACTAAAATAAATAAATATTTTAGTTGCTTGCATACTAAAAAAAACAAGAACCAAGAGTACTGTCAAGTGTGCTGTAGTAAGACAACGTGTCCCAAACTTATGTGCTGTTCTTCCAGTCACTGAGGGGAATTCCACCACGTATCTCCCTCTTGCTTCAGGTGGTGGCATTGCAATTGTAACTTTTCTTGCTGCTGATGCTACATTAAATTAAACAGAAATTTTATGGGCCACAGTCAAAATCTATTGCACAGAACACCCAGTTGTTGGGAATTCTTAACCACCACTTCACTTTTGTGTGTAAAACATGATACGTTGTGAAATTCACCCAGTCATAATGCTCATACAATGTTGGTTCCGCAATCAGAAGCCTTAATCCAGAGGAGAGTTTTAGTGGGTTAAGCCATTTTGCTATCACATCCTTGAGTTTGTCCAAAACACTGACATTGGTATGCTTGTTAGTGAAGCCACTGATACAGAGAATAGCTTGTCTGTGAATGAGCTGTTGTTGTATCTTAGATTCTGTTAATCCTGCCAAAGGCTATATATCATAAATAGTATATATATTGAAAAATGGACCACGCTGGTTGTACACAAAAAGTGATCTATATGAGTCATCCACCAGTGTTAGTGATTGCAATATAGACTGTAGGGGGTCTATTTTTTTATATTATGGAAGTCCACAGTGGACACAGTAGTGGTCTATAGCGCTGTAAATCCTAAATTGATCCTGATGGATTGACAGCACTATGGACACATTAACGGCTGCTGTGTCTGTCTCTATTACTGTACCTGTAAGCCTGTTTTTAGTGTTAAAGAACAGTGTCAGCAAATGTTATCCACACATTATTTGGATGTCTAACTTGCATGTCTCTCAGATTGCCCAGTGGCTACAGTTATGAGTATTATACAAGTGATATCACCGCCATTCAAACACACATCAGGAGCCAAGATTAGTGCTAAATGAGTTTTATTGCTTTGATAATGGTTTCAGAAACAAAGGGAAAAATAATGGTTTGCAAGAATTTAAAATGTAAGTGTAACAGATATGTAGTTCTAAATAATTTAGTATGAGCACATTAGGCACTGATTATGTGTATTGACTGTAATTTCTACTGTTCTAACCAGTCAGACAATTGTCATTGACTGGATATTTTGTGTAACTGTTTTATATAGAGTATTGGAGCCATGTTAAGCTGCACCTTTGCATGTTTTGCCAGCCTCTTATTCAGCTTCTCTAGCTATCTCAGTTGTCATAAATAAATACATTTCATTTGAGTATATTAACAAATAACATTCATTATAAATTTTAACGCAGTACTATTTAAATGACTTTAGAGATAAATGTTTGGTGTAGTACAGTCAATAATGTGGAAAAGTATGCTGAGTATGAAAATAAAAAGAAAACAAATGGAAAGTGACACCTGGGCAAAACCATGTTGAACTTTAGGGGGAGTCAAACTGAATTCTTGGCATTCCAGGATATTCCAGGAGGTGAAACATCACCTCTCAACTCTAACACTAATTGTAACAGGTGACATTTGCCTCCCCTGTAATTCTACAGGGTTTTGTGCCCTGGTGTCACTTTCTACCTGTATTCCTCTTAGTGTCAAACCCTTCATCAATTGATAGACTAATTAATTATAATTAATTAATCTCATCTGTGTAATAAATGATGATATACAGTCCTACCCATTCTCATTTATTATTATAAATATTCCAGCTAATGAGCTGCGCATATCTCTAAATAAATATGTGATATGTTTACAATGCTAAGCTTCACCATGATTAAATAGAAAGAATGACCAAATGAAGAAACAATAGTAGAAGGCAACCAGACTTTCACTGGCAAAATGTTACAAACCAATACACTAGCTAAAAATGGCTTCTCTACTTATGTAAGGAGTCAATCAAACATTTCAGCAGTGAAATGGCCATAGGAACATGCCACAGGAGCAGGACATTGTAATGCTGAGGGCTAAAAATACAATTAAAGTTATTTATGACTCTTCTCTTGAGAACACTATTGACTCCCAGGCTTTCCTAAATGTGTTTGTTCTTGTTGTGTTCACGTTTTGAAGTGGGTAACAAACACAGGCAGGTGCAGAGACTATTAAGCAATGTGAGATCAATCTGATAATGCTGGTGTGCTTTGAGGCCCAGAGGAGGCACACATCTGTATCTTGTTCATTTTAAGCCAGCTTGACATGCAAAAAAAGAGCATCAACACAACTGACCAGACAATTGATAACTTAATCCAAACTCCTTTGAATCAAATGAAAAAACATCACACCGATTATTCATCTCAACAGGTATATCACATTAGTTTTAATGTGTGTACGTTACATAAAGCTAAGTTGTGGTTTTGGGGTAATTTCTCTAGTTCTTCTCACTTTTCAAAGAACTTTCCGTGGGGAAAATGCATGGTGTATGGAATTGGTAAAATGAACATTTGATCCTGACTTTCTATTGTCTCTTTTCCACTTTTGAACATCAGCAAATTTACATTTGCACGAGTCTTAAAGCTTAAAGTAGTTAATTGCTATCAGAAGTCGGTGCAAGAGGAATGGTTAGCAGAGCAATTGCTGTTAGGATTTCGCACGCCTGCAAATTCAGATCCTTACGCATACAAAATGAAAGTCTATATTCAATGTTATGTCAGCTTTGGACTATTCTTTGTTTTCGCAAATCCTACATCATTTACCATATGTTGCCTTGTTGTTGTCTCTCATTCTGTCTGCTTGCAGCAGTACTTATCTCTGTGCTAGAGTCGGGCTTTTAAAATTACCTTTGCTGTAAAAACCTGCTCAGAAGTCTCATTTGTGACTATGGACCTGATTCAAACTCCTTCTTCTTAAGTGCGGAATCTACCGAAATGACCTACTACACATGCATATGTTATATTACTTGTGAGATTTTTTAAATATATATTTTTGATACATTGGACCATATTCATGCTTAAGAAGCAGCTACTTCTTAAGTACAGTCTTTTATGAAAAATGACCTACTATTCATGCATATTAGGCCATTTACACAAACTGCGTACCATTTAGGTACGTAGATTGAGTATGTGCAGTCTTTAAGGACTTTGGGAAGTAAAAAGAGTAGTGGCACAGCAGCCTCTGGGAAGTATTAAGAAGAATGGTCTAGGTTCTTTAAAAAAAGGGGTAGGTAGTGGGGGAAGGAGCTTTAAGATAGGTGCAGATACATGCCTGATAGGTGCAGATACATGTCTATCCACACCTTCTTAAAGCTTTCTTATGTGTTAATACAGTCTATTATTATTAGTTTTTTTTTATACAATTAACTTACAGAAAGCTGTATGCAGCATGTTGTCACAAAAAGCCATTGTATATTAATTAACAATAATCATTAGCTGCTAGCCCTTATGTGGTAATTTTTAAAGGCATAGGACCGGATCTACACCTTGGGCTAGATCCAGACTTAAGATGGAGCTTGAAATTAAGTGCCTCATCCAGACCTACGCTGGTGTGCGTAGCTTATTATCGCCGAACGTACCACCGATGCACAGCAATAGGCACTCCCCTTGCTCGTACCTAGTTTAGCTTCCATACACTCGGAAAACTATACCCTAACTCAATGCGTATTAATGATCCTTAGCACGCCCATACTGTACAATTTAAATGCCTCACCCCCGCCCTTGGTGCGTGGTTACGGCTTTCGTATGGCAGGCACGCCCCCATGATCGGTAATACGAAGCGGTTACATTTAAGGCCCATACGCAAAGATTTACAGACCGTAATATGAGCGTATCATCTGCCCCACGCATGCGCAGTAAGTACAAATGGCAGTTTTTATGCTTACGATCAGCGTAAAACCGCATCCGAGCATAGGTCTGGATCAGGCCCTAAGAGAGGAAAGTTACTCCTGGGCTAAACCATGTTGATTGCAGGGGAGTCATATTTCATCTGTTGCAAACAGTATTAGAGTTGAGAGGTGATGTTTCCTATCCCAAGTCTAAATACCAGTGTGATAGTAAAGCTGGTCAGTATCTGTGTGCAGTAAGCAATTCAAAGATATATCCCTGCATGAAAAGAATACAATTAACTTGAATCCCACTGAAATCAATGTTGTTTTGCCCAGGAGTTACTTTCCTCTCTTAGGTTCAAGCTCCTTCTTAATTCTGGATCCAACCCTAAGTGAGGTTATTTGCACTTATGTCTATAAAG
>WWET01001579.1:100490-111647 GCA_011038615.1 Limnodynastes dumerilii | reverse complement strand
TTTGGGTTTTTATGCCCCAAGTGCATGATTTTGCTTTTTTTGGCATTAAACTGCAGTTGCCACACTCTTGACCATTCCTCCAGTCTACCTAGATCATCCCTCATTTTCTGTAACCCACCTGGCGTGTCTACCCGGTTACATATCTTGGTGTCATCTGCAAAAAGGCATATTTTCCCCTCAATACCACAGGCAATATCACCTATAAAGATATTAAATAGCACTGGTCCATGTACAGAGCCCTGGGGTACTCCACTGGTTACCTTACTATCCCCAGAAGAGATTCCATTTACTACAACCCTTTGTTGTCTATCCTGTAACCAAGATTGTATCCATGCAACTAGCTTTAAGTCCAACCCTAAAGTTTCCAGCTTATTTAACAGTCTTCGATGTGGCACAGTGTCAAAAGCCTTGCTAAAATCTAGATAAGCTATTTCTACAGCTACCCCTTTATCTAATACTTTACTGACCCAGTCAAAAAGTTACGTACGTTAGTACTTAAGCAGTCGGAACATCTGGTGTGCGCATGCGCAGATGTTCCTACACAGGGGACTTACACAAATGACTTGCGTAACTCCCCTGTCGGCTGTAGGTCTGGATCTGGACCATTGTCAATAACGCTGTATTTCCACCCATTTACCTTTATAGTTTTTGGACACTCTAGGGCGAGGAGCTGCTTTTTAGTGATATATCTTGTATGAGGTGTAGTGATAGGAATTTATCAAGCCTCCATTACACATCTTAAGAATCAACATTTGAAATTTAGTTAGTTAACTTTTGTAAAATTTCTGAAGGTATTACCATTACATGTAACTCTTAGCAACGCAGGATTACAATAAAGAGCAAAGAAGTTACTGCACCATTTCTCCTGAACCCATACCCAATGACAGGCCTGTTTTTATTTCTGTCTATGGATGATTCATTTACTATTAATAAATGTGGCCTCCACAGAAGACTCTACAATTCATAGTACTATTAAAAAAAACACCAGACAGGAAAGAGTTCTATTGAGGCAGAATATAACTATATCCAGGGACATCCCAACCTATGCTGACTGATCATTTACAATAAATCAATAATGATTTGGCTGCTTCCGCTCTTGAGCCAAGAAGTAAACAGAACAAATAACATGGAGACTACTTTTTTTTTGTCATGGCTTATTTTCTAGATAGAAAAAATAGAGGTGATAAATAGAGGTGAGTATAGTGTCTTTGTACAGCTATATCTAAATCATCCTATATGAAAAATGGAATATAAACAATGCTAATAGACAAGATGTGCAATAAAAAAAAAAAGTAACAAGAGATTTATGGTGAATGCAAAGATATAAAATAAAGTTATGAACAAACCATTTAGTATTAAAGTAATACAGAAAAGAGGGCAATTAAACCAATGTTTTAAATCTATTTAAATTACGTTTTTTTTATTTATATGATTTATATAAATGTTTCGGTTTTTTCAAGTTCAATTGGATTAA
This sequence comes from Limnodynastes dumerilii, assembly GCA_011038615.1. Classification (NCBI taxonomy): domain Eukaryota; kingdom Metazoa; phylum Chordata; class Amphibia; order Anura; family Limnodynastidae; genus Limnodynastes; species Limnodynastes dumerilii. Next base: position 110,173 of record WWET01001579.1, on the reverse strand, counting down.
AAAAAACACAAAAAATTCCATTTGTTTTGATAGTTTCGGTCCAAACTAAGCACAATGAACCTAACATCCATTAAAGCTGGCACCACTACAGTAATGAAGGATTAGATGTGCATGCAATGTAAAGAGATGGGAAACTGCACTACAATCATAGTTATAGTAAAATAAAAGATTGGGACAATATAATTTCAAATAAAACATTGATTATTATTATCATGACCACAAGTGATTCTGGTTACTGAATCCAAATACAGAGCCCATTTTAATGAAAAGTACATGGAAAAAAGTATTTTCTGCAGTTTGTTTATAGAAAGGTTCTGCTTTAATCTAAGTGATTTCATCAAACCTGTAACCTCCCTTTTTAACTGTAATTACATCTAAAGTATTCTGAGAATTAAGATTGTGGAAGTAATTATATACACCTAATAACTTCCCAGAAAGGCATGAAAACCCAGTTCCTGAGCGCATGTGGAAGTTGACAAACTATTTGAGATATGTGCAGACTTATCTAACAATGGCCTAGTGGGTGGTAAAACTGCTAATGAGGAGCAGTTGGGAAGGTAAGTACCACCTTTAAAATATTATTTTTAAATTACTAAGTTGAAGGGAACAATGATTACATCTTGCCGAGTATAATGTCATAGGAAATTCAGTGATGTCTAATCACTAAATTATCAAACCTATATCAAGCGGTATTATTTATAAACATTACACCTTATAATTCCCCATATCGACAAGAACATTTTGTATGCTGAATGTTATGATACATATTACTATGCTCTGACAATTAGACATTTCTAGATTCGTTTTACGGCTGTCTTGTTATGTTTTTATATCTGATTTTGTATTAAAGTATTTTTATCTGTTCTACAAGAGCTTTCTCTTTTTTCTTGCTGTTTTGTGTATGGGTTTGGTCCACCCTATGTCAGATGCCGGAAAACAGATTTAATTACGGGATTCGTCATTTCTACTATTCAGTAACTATAGAGCACACAGTGTCATACTTAGTGGAGGCTTCTCTAACTGTATTCCCCTTTTTTATGTCATATCAGTGACATATTCAAAGATTTCCCACAGTGTAAGAGGGACTGGAATATCTTCTGCCTATCAACACTAATAGTGTGCTTGCATCCAACTGACTGAGTTTATACCTTTCAGACAAGCAATAAATAACAAAAACAGATCTATCAACTTATTCCATCAAATTAATTCTACAAAATCCCCTTTTATTCAATGTGGAATATCTATTCAATAGACTTTCCTCTTCTCCACTCTAGGAGAGTTTGTATAATGACTAAGAATATATACTGTCCCTACCCATGGCCATTAAAAAGTTGCTCATAACGCATTTCTATTCTGAAGTGTCTTTTCTTGTCTAAATCAGGATCTGATTATACAGGGCTAAATAATATCGCTGTACCTGTGGATACTGGTTGTACCTACTGTCAAACTCTAACCTACCTTTTGTGATGCAGAACCTAATATGTCAATGTATAAATGGCTTCATATTCACATGCTGTAAAACATGATGTTCCCCTCCCGTCCCTTCCCCTTTTCTTTATTCTGTACCCTCTTCCCCATTTATTGTTAAAAACTGAATAAAAAATATGGAAGTAGAAAAAAAAAAAAGAAAAAAAGTTGCTCATGGTCTAATATGGGTGGAGACTAGGTGGATAAGGAGCTGAACCGAGCTGGGCACACACTACATGTTTTTCTCATGATGGAATGACATTGGGCCAGATCCAGAACAACGCTTCGGAGCGAATTTACGCATGGCGGAGACGTAAATTCGCCTTTTGGTAAGTACTGCGCATGCGCACCATAGAAAATACGCTCCGTAACATAGAGTAATTGTGAACATGAGTCCAACATACGTCTGAAATACGTTAAGTAGGCAGGGGGTTTGTATTTAAAGTGTACAGTATGGGTGTGCTTAGCTGCGCAAATTTGTGTTGCCTATACGTACGTGTGCATATCACTGCGGTTACGTTGCCAAAAGTTAAGGTAGGGTTTGGAAAGCGTATTTTGACAAAATACGTACATTCAAGGGGTGTTACTAGGGGAGAGTATAGAATTTACTCGCACATGAAAATACGCTACGCGAATAAAAGTACGGCAAACGTAGTTCTGGATCTACCCCATTGTGACAATGGACTCCATTTACTTTAACACCCACTGTGAGCGTTATTATTCAATGCAAGGCTTGCTGCACCTGGCACCTGTTTTCATCAAATTTACTATTTGTTACCTGTCCGGCGAGGTCCCACGATGATCTGCGGGACTTTCATCGGCGTTGCTCGGAGAAGAAGTGCCCACACATGGCTGCCTTTTGGGACTTTAAAACTTTTATGTCCCAAAAGCGAAGCAACACAGTACATGCGTGGGACTCCGAGGCAGAAACGACGCAAGGACAGGTAAGAAAACTGTTTCTTTTGTATTGTTCTTTTTTTTTTAATTATTTTAAAGTATTTTTATTATTAATTTACTAGTAAAGTGTTTTGTATTACAGTGGTCTCCCGATATGTACCCCCCTTTTCCTCCCCTAATAACAGGTATTAGAGGGAGGAAAAGGGAAATATATGGGGGGGGGGACCGCTGTAATATCTACTCTTCAGATGGCGTTATTTAATGTATTGGCGCAGATTGTTAAAATCCGCGCCAACGCTTTGTAATATAACGATCAGCTGGTTCACATTCATTAGAGTGGGCCGACAATCGTGAGTGAAATTAAACAGTTTAAAAAATGTGATGAAACAATGTTGTATACTTTACAACAATCAGAAATGCAGCACAGACACTAATCAGATATCATTCAAACACTTTGTTATTGTGTGATAGATATGATCATTGTGAGAAAAAAAAAATACAGAAACCCAGCGCTTTAATGGTCAAAATTGCAAAGTTTGAATGCTCGGAGCTTGCCAGTGATACTGGAGGGCCACAGGCTGGAAAGGTCCAGTTCTTGCTGTGAATGTCCTTGATATCTGTTAGGAAGCTGGGGCCAACAAGCTGAGGGGATACATCCCTGGTGCCACTTCCTCCCTTCCAGCACTAGCTGCAGGCAGACATTGCAGGTATCAATGAAACTAGAAATAGCGATCTGCAATGACTGACCATGCAATCAGTAACAAAAAATAAAGCTAAAAGCACTGAACCGCATCCAAAAAATTAACTCCAGTGTTATTTCTCCTTTTAGCAAACTTGATATACTTCCAGATTTTTGGACTGTATCTGCTCCTGCATATACTGTTTAGTCTTTGGCAGACCGAACAATGTCTGTGTCCATGGTTACTAACACTGGGGCTGATGCAGAGGCGAGTGTGTTCTTATTGAATTTTTTGACTGGGTCAGTAAAGTATTATATAAACGGGGGAGCTGTAGACATAGATTATCTAGATTTTAGCAAGGCTTTTGACACTATGCCACATCGCAGACTGTTAAATAAACTGGAAACTTTGGGATTGAATGTAAAGATAGTTGCATGGATACAATCTTGGTCACAGGATAGACAACAGAGGGTAGTAGTAAATGGAATGGATGGTAATGTAACCCCAGGGTTCTGTACTTGGACCAGTGCTATTTAATATCTTTATAGGTGATATTGCCTGTGGTATCAAGGGGAAAATAAGTCTTTTTGCAGATGACACAAAGATTAGTAACAGAGTAGACGCGCCAGGAGGGTACATAAAATGAGGGATGATCTAGGTAGACTGGAGGAATGGTCAAGAGTGTGGCAACTGCAGTGTAATGCCAAAAAATGCAAAATCATGCACTTAGGGCACAAAAATCCAAAATCTGAATATCTCATTAATGGCACTACATTAGAAACTACTGAGGAGGAAAGGGATCAAGGAGTCATTATTTTATGTGACTTAAAGGTAGCAAAACAATGTAACAAAGCAATGATAGAGGCAAATCAGATGCTTGGTTACATAGGGAGAAAGAGAGAAAGAGTGATGCCCTTTATAGATCGTTGGTAACACCTCACATAGAATACTGTGTTCAGTTCTGAAGGCCATAACTCCAGAAAGACATAAATACATTAGAGACTGTGCAAAGAAGAGCAGCTAAAATGGTCCATGGCATGTGTAACAAAACATACCAAGAAACGCTGGAGGAACTAAACATGTATAGCTTGCAGAGGCGTAACTAACGTGGGTTTTGTAGGGCTCGTTCCCCAGGTCCCGATGGCGCCCAGCAGATTTGGGCGCAATCGGAGCCTTAGGGCATGAGTCCTACTTAACCCAACTTGTTTTTTTTTTCCTGTTGGACTCCTTTTCCAGGAGTCACAGCGTGTAGCAGGCATCACAGCGGGGGGTGTGTGCGGTGAATACAGACACCGACGCTACCTTGGGGTCATGTCAGTGTCTGTATTCACTGCACGCACCATCTGACAATGCAGAGAGCGCGCCGCGGAGGTGAGCGAGGAGAGGGTAAGTAAACTGTAACTGGGGGCTGCATTAAGGATTGAAACTATATTTAGGGAGCGCACTAAGGACTAAAACTATATTATGGGAGCGCACTAAGGACTGAAACTATGATGGGGCTGCACTAAGGACTAAAACTATATTATGGGGGTGCACTAAAGACTGAAAATATATTATCGGAGTGCACTAAGGACTGAAACTATGATGTGGCTGCACTAAGGACTAAAACTATATTATAGGGGTGTACTAAGGACTGAAACTATGATGGGGCTGCACAAAGGACTAAAACTATATAATGGGGTGCACTAAGGACTGAAAATATATTATCGGGGTGCACTAAGGACTGAAACTATGATGCGGCTGCACTAAGGACTAAAACTATATTATGGGGGTGCAATAAGGACTGAAACTATGGCGGGGCGGCACTAAGGACTAATACTATATAATGGGGGTGCATTAAGGACTGAAACAATATTATGGGGGTTCACTAAGGACTAAAACTATATGAGGGGCTGCACTAAGGCTGAAGGCTGGGGAGACATGAGGGGGATTATTTGAAGGTTGGGGAGACATGAGTGGGAGTATTTGGAAGCTGGAGATACATGAGGGGGATTATTGGAAGCTGGAGTTACATGAGAGGGATTATTGGAAGCTGGGGAGACATGAGGGGGTTCTTAGAAACATAGAGACAACACATGACCTAGGGGACGATTTCTATGGACACTGACAACATGGCTCTTGTGTGCCATCTCTTTTCTTGGGCTGCCATGTTTGCTGATGCCGTTTGGCCGTCACTTTGGGATATCAATGGGCTTCCGACCGGCAGCTGTGATGCGGACATGTTCGTATGCAGACTTCATTGGCAGCGGCATGGTAAGTATTAACTTTAAGCCTCTGCTTTCTTTGTATTGTGGTTACAAATATGTATTTTGCTCTTTATGGGCCTGATCCAGCGCTACGAAAATTCGCACGACGGGGCAATACAGATCCGCTAAAACGTACCATTCAGAGGTTTCTTTAGAAACACGCACCTCCATACTTATAATAATAAATGGTAGGGCCAGACACTGAAATGCAAAAAAAAAATATGTCCACTAAATATATATATATATATTTTTTTTTAAAAAACCTGCTCACTGGGGTCCAGTCTTCTAAGCTTTTAATAAAAAAAAAACTCTGTCCTGACATCCTAATCACAGTTCCACGGTCATATTGATGAGCTGCTCCTCAATATGCTGGTGTAAACATATGGCTTGTTAAGCAGCCAACGGACAGCCCCCCCTTTTGCAGGTTGCAAATCAAGACATGCCCATCTAAATTGGAATGCTATTGATAACAGTTGGATAGTGCTATACTCGCCACTGCTAAATACCATATCCATCCAATGGAAGGCTCAGAACAGTCTCCCCATGTTCAGCCTATCATACAACAAAGGGAAGTTTGATGGGAACCGTAAACCCCCTAAAGCCTGGCCAGGATCCAACTGGACCACTTTGCTTTGCTTTCATTCCAATCAGTGCAGGCGTGTGGAAGATATTTGCCAACAAACTTTGTGTGTGTATATATAGAAGAGAGAGATAGAGAGAGATAGAGAGAGTATAGAACCAAAATATATATAGATATAGAGAGAGATAGAGAGAGATAGAGAGAGAGAGAGATCCAACGAACACCGCCACTCCAAATTTACATTAAAAGAATCTTGCTTCAGGTGCGTTTCAGAACAAATAGTACATATCCAAAGAATAAAAGGCACTCTTGAAGTCTTTGAATGTTTTTAACGCTGTGAATTTATTTTAACTATAGTTGCGGTCCGATGTTTCAATTGTAACTACACAATTTTCATCAGTAACTAAAGTGAAGAAGGAGCTGATGAACGGGATTTAGAAATTATAAAGAGAATGTGGCACTGGAGTACATCTAATCCGTGTGTGTATATATATGTGTGTGTGTGTGTGTGTGTGTGTATATATATATATATATATATATATGTATATATGTGTGTGTATATATATGTGTGTGATGAAAGTTAGTGTTCATGTATGCTTAGGAACTGGTAAAGGCTTAGGGTACCTGTGTCCATAGAGCAGAGAGACTTATTGTGAGTGCTTGTCATACAGGATTCCATGAAATCCTCAACACCTTGCCCATCTATTTCTATCAGACTTGTCTTGGAATTAACTTTTTGGCTGAAGCAATGTATACCACATTCTTGTGAACTGTAAGCAAAGTGATTTTATTTCTAGGTTCCTCCAACCAATGTCTTCACTCCTCAATGGCCAATTTGATTGTGAGTAGTTCTCTAATCCCCATGTCATAATTTCGCTTGGCTCAAGAAAATTTCTTTAAGAAATATGCACAGGGGCGAAGGTCACCATCCTCTCTTTCCCCCCGCATCTGACACTTCGATATGGATTGCAAAAAGTAAGTATGAGTTAAGGCGCCATAGAATTAAAGCCTTGTTAAAGGCTTGTTTCATATCCTTAAAGGTGTCAAACGCTTTCCTGTACCAATTACCAAGATCTGCATCCTTCTTAATGAGATCTAAGATGGAGTAAATGAAGGTCAAGAATCCCTTAATCTTCTGTAATAATTAGAGATGCCCAGGAAATGTTGCACAGCCTTTAAATTTGAGGGATGTACCCACTTCAGGATTGCCCTTACCTTTTATAAATCCACAGCAGAACCCCTAGGAGTAATAACATACCCTGGATAGACTACTTTGGACCTATCAAAGTAAAAATTTTTCCCGCTTGGTGTAGAGGTAAATTTTCTTTAGGTTTGAAAGGACTTGTAAGATGTGGAAGCAATGCATTTCCAGTGAAGGAGAGTAAATCAGAATATCATCAAAGTAGACAACTACAAATCAACCCAGGAAATTCAGTCTTGGAAGACCACCGGAGCATTACAGAAGCAAAAAGGCAAGATATTTGCGGTGCCCAGAGTTTAATTATGTCTTCCGTTCGTCCCCTTCATGGATGCGAACCAGATTAAAAGCAGGTCAATCGTTGTATTACACCACTGCCTTCTTCAGCTGATCACATCGGTATGAAATAAGTGGCAGTAGATATGTATTTTTCACTGTATTCTTGTTCAGTTCCCAGTAGTTAATATAGTATCAACTTTCTCCTCATCAGACTATCTCTCCGCTGTCCCAAACAATGGCTCTTTAGCCACAGATGTCCTAGAATTAATGGAGCTGCTGGTCAACAATTCATGAAGAATTCAATCTTTTCAAAATGGCATATTGACAAGCTGATTCTTACTGGGGCGGAAGTCAACTTTATGGCCTTTCTCTTTGCAGTATAGGCACAGTCCTAGGGAATGGCAGTTCTTCTCTTTGTAAAATCTCTCTCCTTCCAGCATTCCCTGAAACCACGGTCAATCTTTATGAAATTTTTTCATCTCAAATGGAGGCTATTGTACAAAAAGATTCAGTCTAAACTGGTTGTGAAGGGCTGGGTTGTTCCTCTTGCACTTAGTTGCCCATCTTAGTTGCCCAATTCTGCACAATACTTCTCGATGGATCCCTTTCAGGTCACACTAAATAAATATATAGGGCCATATTTACTAAGCTGCAGGATTGGATAAGTGGAGATATTCCCCATAGCAACCAATCAAATTCTAGCATCTGATTGGTTGCTATGGGCAACATCTCCACTTTTCTAATCCCGCAGCTTATTAAATCTAGCCCATAGACTTTTAGTAAGTAAAAATAAAAAGGCATGAAGTAGTTTCAATTAGTTTTAGTATTCTTAATCAGCTCAATTTATTACACAATCCATGGCATATAGAAATTAGTCTACTAAACATAACTAATGTATGAAACTTTGTCCATATGAGTATCATCAGTCAAATATATGGTCCTACATTTGCAGTACTTTGATTATTCATTGTAAGCACAGCTCTGCACAAAGTGTGGAGTGCAGCATTTGACAGGTGTGAAATGAAATTGAGAGGATGCTGAGTGCTCACAGACTGCCAAAACTCGTGCATTGATATTTTTGTTGGAGCTTTTTAATGGCTCAGTTTTTAAATGCTGGCACAAAACACTAACATTTTAAACTGTTCTGAGGCCTACACTATTAGACTAAACATAGGAACACACTACATCATTACTGCTATTGTTATATCCTGTTTAAGGCCCCAAGTCTCTTTCAAAAGCCCTAAGTCAGTTTAATAATTGTACAATATAAATAATTTATGGCTGCAAACATTAATATGTTACCTCGCAGCATGTAAGAGACTTGCAACACTAGAATTTATATCTCATTATTAGACCCACCTTAAAAGGAATCCATACTTCCCAAGTGTTACGATTCAAGCGCGACAGTCCGCCTCACAACTTGTCCCAAGAGATCAGACTCTCGGGACAAAGTTGTTGTTTTTTTATTTTTTTGCAAAGCCTGTGCCGCTGTGTATGCGACAGGGCTTTACACCGCACAAAACAGGTAATACAGGGCTCCTACGGAAGCCCTGTAAGACCAAACCTGTTACTGTGAATGGCAATGACCAAACCTATGCGGTCACTGCCATTCTAGAAACAGATTTGGTCCTACAGGGCTCTCATAGGAGCCCTGTGTTACTAGTACCACACCACCAGACGGAGAGAGGCAGCATCAGAGAAAGGGAGAAGACGTCAAAAGTAAGTACCAGAAAACATGGAGGCTGGACATTATAAGGGGTAGGCATAGAGGCTGGACATTACAAGGGGCAGACATGGAGGCTGGACATTAGAAGGGGCAGGCATGGAGGCTGGACATTACAAGGGGCAGACATGGACGCTGGACATTATAAGTGGCACAAATGGAGGCTGGACAAATAATATAGAGACAGGCATGGAGGCTGGACATTACAAGGGGCAGACATGGATACTGCACTTTATAAGAGGCAGACATGAAGGCTGGACATTTTAAGGGGCACAAATGGAGGCTGGACATTACAAGGGGTAGACACAGGGCCGGATTAATAATGGGGCTGATGGGACTGCAGCCCCAGGCCTCCGTTCATAATTCGGCCCATTAATAGATGCAGCAACAGCCTGAACGGCCGGCCAGGCTCCTGTATGTTTGGCCAAAGTTGTCAGAAGTTGCAGGCTGAGAGAGTGACAGAGCGTCCTGCACAGACTTAAGCATCCAGACGCAGGACGCTCAGTCACTCACTCTCCCTGCAACTTCTGACAGCTTCCAGTGCACGCTCTAGTGACCCCGCAGGCTGACTGGGTAATGAATCACGTGACCTGCCTTATCTCCCAGTCAGCCG
>WWET01001579.1:70202-90528 GCA_011038615.1 Limnodynastes dumerilii | reverse complement strand
TGAATAAATATGGGGGCAGCGACACAATTCTCATATTTTGGGCGCTATACACCACCACAATGGATTTGAAATGAAACAAACAAGATGTGCTTTAACTGCAGACTTTCATTTGAGGGTATTTACATCCAAATCAGGTGAACGGTGTAGGAATTACAACGGTTTCTATATGTGCCTCCCACTTTTTAAGGGACCAAAAGTAATGGGACAAACTAAACAATCCTAAATCAAACTTTCACTTTTTAATACTTTGTTGCAAATCCTTGGCAGTCAATTACAGCCTAAAGTCTGGAACGCATAGACATCACCAGATGCTGGGTTTCATCCCTGGTGATGCTCTGCCAGGCCTCTACTGCAAATGTTTTCAGTTCCTGCTTGTTTTGGGGCATTTTCCTTTCAGTTTTATGTTCATCAAGTGAAATGCATGCTCAATCGGATTCAGGTCAGGTGATTGACTTGGACATTGCATAACATTCCACTTTTTAGCCTCTTTGGTTGCTTTTGCAGTATGCTTCGGGTCATTGTCCATCTGTACTGTGAAGCACCGTCAAATGAGTTCAGAAGCATTTGACTGAATATGAGTAAATAATATTGGCCGAAACTTTTCAGAATTCATCCTGCTGCTTTTGTCAGCAGTCACATCATCAATAAATACAAAGGAACCAGTTCCATTGGCAGCCATACATGCCCACGCCATGACACTACCACCACCATGCTTCACTGATGAGGTGGTATGTTTTGGATCATGAGCAGTTCCTTTCCTTCTCCATACTCTTCTCTTCCCATCACTCTGGTACAAGTTGATCTTTGTCTCATCTGTCCATAGGATGTTGTTCCAGAACTGTAATGGCTTTTTTAGATGTTGTTTTGGAAAACTCTAATCTGGTCTTCCTGTTTTTTTACATGGTCTTCCTGAGCTCTCCGGTGCGTTCTTTCTTTTTAAAAATGTTCCAAACAGTTGATTTGGCCATACCTAATGTTTTTGCTCTCTCTCTGATGGGTTTGTTTTGATTTTTCAGCCTAACGATGGCTTGCTTCACTGATAGTGACAGCTCTTTGGATCTCATATTGAGAGTTGACAGCAACAGATTCCAAATGCAAATGTCACACATAGAATTAACTGAAAAGACCTTACCTGCTTAATTGATGATGACATAATGAGGGAATAGCCCACACCTGTCCATGAAATAGCTTTTGAGTCGATTGTCCCATTACTTTTGGTTCCTTCAAAAGTGGGAGGCACATATAGAAACCGTTTTAATTCCTACACCGTTCACCTGATTTGGATGTAAATACCCTCAACTTAAAGCTGAAAGTCTACAGTTAAAGCGCATCTTGTTTGTTTCATTTCAATTCCATTGTGGTGCTGTATAGAGCCCAAAATATTAGAATTGTGTCGATGTCCCAATATTTATGAACCTGACTGTATATAGTTGCCTTATAATGTTAAAAGATTCAATAAGTTACATAAAGTAATCTAAGTAATAATAAGATGTAAATGTTGTCTAATAATTGTTAGAGTAGATCGTTTTAAATAGTAGGATAATAATAATTACTGTGAATAGCACATGTATATTAATCTGTGAACAAATGCCTGGAGGAATGAATGGTACGGATATTGCCCTTGTATCATAAATAGAATGAAGTTTTAAATAATTTGCGAGCTGTGTTAAGCGCTCTAAAATCCATACAGGAAGCTAAGGATTAAGGAGCGACTACAAGCGCTATCCTTATTACAATCTAAATAGTTGGTTGCATAGTTATTAACAGTAGTCTAAGAGATGAGAGAGACATATAGAAATGCCGATGCACGAAACGCGGCCTTGACAAAGCCATTGTCCGTGCATAGTAGGAAACTACGCAAGGTAAGATAAGGTAACCCTATGGCACTCGTAAGTGCCATAAGGCACCTAAAAACGGGGGGAAAGGGGGTTCGGGACAGGACGGGTGAGTTAGGTACAGATCTGTAAAACATTTTTTATACTTAAAGTTCTTCACAAGGTCCAACATGTCAGTATCTACTAAGAGGTTGATTTAAAAAATATTGTTATTTCGTACATTGTAAATTTATCAGTCATTTGTAAATGCTATGTTTTCCTAAATTTACCTGCAAACCCCAACAGAGTATCATCTGTAGCGCTGAGAGCATCTTCAGGATGCCTCTCTTCTGTGCATGTGAAGAAGAATCCAGCAGGGCAGAAGAAGCTTGCAGCTGCTTGCCAATGGATTGCAAAGGATCCTGATATGTAGATCTGATCGGTTAACAATTGGTGACTCCTCTAAACTTGTTAATCTCACAATTGCTGTGGAAATCACCCAGACCAACTGTCTCTATTGTTCTTTTTGAAGAATGGCGAGCTACAGATGTGTTCACATACAGCATTGCACTGCATGGCACAACCTTCGCAGAATTAAGCTGAATTGTAGACCAATATTAAAGCAGTAAAACTCTGTTTGGCTCTCATGTAGCACTAATTAAAGCTCCCCTTATAAGTTTGAATGGAGGTGATGTCACGCAATCAATACTCATAACAGAAGCCGCCAGGCAGTCTGTGAGTCATACAAGTTAGACAGCCTGATGTGTGCATAACATTTGTGGAAACAAATTTTTAATACTTAAAACAGGCTTGCGGGTACAGTAGGCACAAACACTGGTTGGTCAGTGATCGCTGACACATGAATTCATCCATAGTGTTGCCAACCCATCAGGATCAATTACAATAGGTCCATTTAGATTGACAGCGCATTCATGTGTCAGGTAGCGCTAAGAACCCCTAGCTGTGTGTGCCTATTGCTGTACTTGCAAGCCTGATTTTAATATTAAAACCAGTATCAGCTAAATGTTATCCACACATGGGCCACATATATACATATATATAGTTATGTCGCTGCATTCCTACACTCCTCAGCAGCGACATTTCCCCTCGATCTACATTTCCATTACAAAATTATCATGTTCTCCTTAGTTTATGCTTTATGTGAGTGCTTAATTAACAATGTGAATCTATTTAAATATAGTGAGTTTTAATTATTAGCAAACTAAACAAAATGAAAAATAATTAAATAAAAAACACAAGCACAAGGCATGAGCAGCATACCCATACATTTAAAGTTGTGTTCAGAATGTGAAATGCTATTGCAATGGTCTTGTATATACTTTGGGGTGTTAACAATCCACAGCTTCCTGCTCAGACATACCCTGTAACTTGTGCAACTATTTATCCAGAAACTGTGGGTACATATCTTGGTGACCGGGAATTTGGACCTGCTGACAGTAACATATATTTATGTTTTCTGCTCCCCCCACTTCCATTTTAGTCTGTTCCTCAGTCAACCCCTCTGTATCAAATAAATGTAGGTTCAACTAAAAGAGGGTTTGCATATGTAATCTCTTGGATACTTTTGCAGATCTCTACAAGCTTAGCTATACAAGAAAATGAGTTTTTGAACTAAAGCAACTACTTTACACCACTGGATTATGATTTCAAATTTTGTGGTATTATTTTTTTTCTTTCATAGATGGTTTATGAATTTTCTAAACGTAGATTCACATTATTGGTATAAATCCAATTTCAAATTTGCCAAGAAACTGTTTGTACTAAGTGTAAACTCCTTTAATTTCCTTTCATACTTAATTATTCATCCTCTCACTAATCAAAGCATGAGGAAGTCAAGTAAATCCCAACTATATCATATATAAGTGGATAGAAATATAATGATCAGCCTAAATGCATAAACTCTGAAGCATTACTTTGGGTTCACACAAAAAGAGTAAATTATTGTACTGACAACACTGATTCTGACTATTGACTTAAGACAATGTTGCTTTATGACTATTCATTATTACTTGATGATGAACAACATGCTGAGCTTTGATTGCTAACTAGTAAGGGCACCAGCAGAGTTTGAGATTGCTAGGAGGCTGCACACCAAGAATGTGGAGTCTAGTTATGGCCTGGTTTTCACTGCAGCAGAGCTGGTCATGACCCCGGGAGACAGCTTCAGGTGTAGCTAGACACTAATAACCAGACACAGAAAAAAGAAACTGAAAAGTGTATATTAGTGCACCTTTCTGAACCCTAACCCTAATCCCCATATAGTGCTACTCACCTGTCCGCTTGGTGTGGCGGGTGCGTCGGGTCTGTGGCGGCATTTGTGAAGAAAGAATGGGTGAGTATGCCGATCGACATACTCACCCATTCATATATTTTTTTTCTAAATACATTTTTTTTGAAAAATAGAAACAACTGAAAATGAGTTTTCAGTTATATCTATATCTAAAATAGCATTTTCGTACCGGTGACTCCACCGCATAAATACATACAGAAACATTAAAAAGGGTTACAACATGAGCACATGGAGGTAAGTCAAGCAGAGGACTAGAATACATGCATGTGTAGGCAAACAAGAAAGCAAAAAATAACCAACAACCTGATTAGTGAGAGGCAGCTCTATATACTTGCTGCTAATGGGACACCACTCCACACCAACATCTTCATCAGTAACCGCATTAGGGGGCACTGTTGCTACACTGCCAACTTTACTTTCACAATGCAATTTATTCCTCTTAAGAGGAATGTGAATAATGGTTTGATAGTATCTAGCCCACCAAGCATTACTCTTGTACAAGCCTAAAAAACTAAAATTTAACACCAAAAGCTATTTCTTTTTGCTTGTTATTTATGTGTTATTTATTTATACAACAATCCCTCTGTTTTAAGGGCTACTTAACGCCTTACTTCTATCTACTGTGGCACTGCCATATACAAAGCACCAGCATGCCCTGTGGTGGTGATATTTGTGTAATTAGCTTTTTCTGTATTTACATCAGCGGGGGGGGGGGCATTAGTGATAACAAAAAAAATCTACATATTTATGGCTGGGACAGTAGAACCCACAGCCAGTGCTCTTATGGCTCCGACTGTGTACATCAAATAAGTGCCCTTATCTAAGCGAGCGTGCTATTCGGAGTTGCAACTCTGGTCTGGATTATAGTGTATCTGCGTTGCAAATATACGGTAAAACTCTGGATCAGGTGACTTATTGACATTTGTTTTGTATCGCTACTTTCAGTATTTTCAGCTAACCAAATATATGCAACCTTTGGTCAATATTGGAAAATCTTTGCTCCTAGCAAAGTAAATGTGCCACAAGTTGAGTGTAAAATATCTGATATAATAGTAGCAATACAGACAGGAAATATGCACTACAGTATTTTATAAAGTAAAAAAAGTAAAAAAAAGAAAGAAATGCTTTAGCTAAAATACGTTTTAAATCAATTTCCTAATTTGTTTTATTTATTTCTGGAATTCTCCTTAGTAACAATTTTTAAAAGCTTTCAATTCTTAATGCAGTACCTAAATGTTAATTGTACCTATTAATCAGAAAAGCAACAACAAAAATGTATATTTCAGGCTGGTTTTGCAAAATCAAAACACAAATAGGGTTATAAGTCCATAACCAAAACATGCAAGTTTCCTTATATTTTTAGTCATAAGTCCATTCAACTTAACATTCATTGAGAAAAAACTACACACCATTATAAAAGTAATAATTACAACACAACAATCACAACCATAAATTCAGTGTATGTGTTCTCAATGCAACAACTTTCTGAAATGGCTATCCTAAATAATGTGAGAATTGCAAACTGTCAAATTGTATTAATGATACAACTTGAGAAATATAACATTTATTTTACTAAGGTATAACCCGGGTTGAAGCCTTTCACACTGGAGCCGTGTATGTAGAGGCAGACAATGCTCCCCCATTTTGCATATTTTTTATGGAACCCAGGTTGAATAACCTGAGTTCCCCCTTTCACACCATAACACGGGTTAGGCTGACCCGGAAATAACCCTGGTATCGACCAGGGTTGTGGATCCAGGTCTACAGACCCGGGTTGACCCTTTCACACTGACACCCGAGCTGGGTTATTCCCGGGTCGATAGCTTGGTGTGAAAGGGGTATTAGTAATATGTGTTCAGTTCATAGGAGATGCATATAATGCACTGGGAATGGTAGGGTTTTTCCCTCCCCTTGAATGGGCTGGCAGCAATACCTGACATTTTAATTGCTTTATATTGTATGTTTAACCAATGTGTTTATTATTATTTTTTATTTTTCATATAAAGAAAATACACAGTAACAGAAAAAGATGTTGACAATAAACCTTGTCCAATTTTAGTGTACAATAACATAACAGGTAATGAGTCAATATGTCATGCACAAAGGCAAAATGTATAACATATTGACTAACATCAAAATGTACATAAATAAGATAAGATAAAATTAAATAAAAAACTTAAAGGTACAATTAGTTCTGAAAAAAAAAATCAACCCCTTCTACAGAGATCCTATATTACACAACAATTCTTGTTCTAGATATCATTCTAGCTAGTTCCCTTGTCTGTGATAGTAAGATTACTATATAGAAGCTATTTAGTATTCTCAAATAGTTTATAAATACCGGCTTGAGTGTCAGAGTCAAGCCAATTGATAGCAGATCTCCTTTTCTTTCACAATTGTAGAACTTCTATTTTGGAACTAGGGGCCAGATTTACTAAGCTGCGGATTTGGAAAATTAGAGATTTTGCCTATAGCAACCAATCAGATTCTAGCTCTCACTTTCTTTTTACATACTAGAGAATGTTAGCTAAAATCTGATTGATTGCTATGGGCAACATCTCCATTTTTCCAAACCCACAGCTTAGTAAATGTGGCCCTAGGTCCCAGTTCTTGAATTTAGCACATAACATAGCAAGCAGATATTTCAAGACTGTTATACATACATATTTTTTTTTATTTATATAGCCATTTTATTCCAGAATTTACGTATTTTTTCCTACACTCCCACATGTGAAGAAAATTATCATTAGATTCCTTGCATTTAGGGCATTCACCAAGCTCTCCTGGAACTAAATATCTTTTCCTATTCTGTGTGATATTCACCGTTATTAGTCTTGTTATAAACTTCTTATATATGTCCCGAGAGCAAAATATTTATTGTTTTATTATTTATTGTTTTATCAAAATGATTAACCAACATAGCTAGGTTAGATATCTCTGAAACATCTTTACAGCAATAGGTCATTAATGTATTCCAGTGTTTACCAGACTTGCCAAGCAGAATATCTAAATGGAGATAGTATGTATTGCCCGTAATAAAAAACAAAAGTTGCAAAAGTCTCGGAAAAGTCATAGTGAGATTCTGTATAAAATGATGAACATGGAAACCTATCAAATATGTAGGATCAAAAATATCATTTATACTACAAAATCCCTTTTCTCTCCAGTATAAAAATGTACAATTGTACAAGCTTGAAGAAAAATTGGTGTTATCGGAGTGTAAGTGGAACTACAATGATCTTTACCATGCTTTACCATGCTTGGTATTATTGCAGAAAATATATGTATCATGGAACATTACATGATTCCACACCTGGGATTCTCTTACACAGCAGTAACGCAGCTGGGGTATAACAATAAAAACTCTGTTCTTTCAATTGTGGGTTTATTATTATTATTATTATTATTATTATTATTATTATTAATAATAACAATGCTTATTTACAAATATGTCTCTACCTAGAATCCAGTCATGTACAGTGCATCCAGAAAGTATTCACAGCGCTTCATGCTTGGTTTGTGCTCTGACATGCACTGTCAAAGTGTAGGACCTTATATAGACAGGCGTGTGCCTTTTCAAATCATGTCCAATCAACAGAATTTACCACAGGTGGACTCCAATTAAGCTGTAGGAACATCTTAAGGATGATCAGTGGAAACAGAATGCACCTGAGCTCAATTTTGAGCTTCATGGCAAAGGCTGTGAATACTTATGTACATGTGATTTCTTGTTTTATTGACTTTTTTATAAATTTGTAAAGATTTCCAAAAACTTTTTCACGTTGTCATTATGGAATATTGTGTGTAGAATTTTAAGGGAAAAAATGAATTTATTCCAATTTGGAATAAGGGTGTAACATAACAAAATGTGGAAAAATTGAAGCGCTGTGAATACTTTACTGTAGAAATACTTTTGGGTGACTTGAAAAATCACCTGTTTGTCGGCAGCAACCACTGATCAAGGAGCGCTAACTACATTGGCAATATTTTTGTTCAATCAGTTTAATAAAAATAAGTGATAAGGAGTGTCTTTTCTAGCTACTGTTGTATGTATTTGCATGCATGTGTTATAGCACAAGAAATGTAATGTTTTAGTCCATCAGAAAGTTTAGCTTTTTTTCAGGATTGGTTTGGGGCTTGTTTTCACTTCATTTCTGTGGGTTTTTAAATTTCTGCCAACCTTGCCTCTTACTCAGCAGGATCACATGGCAGAGGGAAATTCACATTCACCGCATGAAAAAAACAGCTGCAGCAATTTCCCATTTTCTCCTGTAGCCCCTAAAACTGAAACATAATTGTATCCCTGGATTCATAATTTTTCAAGCCATTGTCGATTGTTTATGTGTTGCAACACAAAGTAGCATCCTGCATTTAATACTTCCCTTGCTACACAGAAGTCATGACCTATAGTAAATATTCAGGAGGAATAGCCATAACAAAAGAACTAATGGCAAATGTCATTAGCAGTACCTTGGACAACTTCCCAAAGAAGCTTGGTGATAGTGGTGGCAGCAGCAGATTCAGTCATACAAATGCACAGTAGGATGAGGATTAGCCTAAAGCTGAGTACAAACTAAAGTTTTTAGAGACAATCTAATATCTTTTAAAATCTGTAATAATGATTTTAACCCTATCCTGCTTAATTATGTTTCCCCTCTTCCCGGTCACACTGCTTTCTAATTTCCTGTGGACTGTTTCAAAAATTCTGACCCCATAAGGTGGTCCTATGCAGAAATATGAATGGGAATCCGTGTCAGTATACACTGAAGTTTTCTATAAACATTGGGACATTGTTAATCATGTCAAATTAAAAGCTCCTAAAAACCTAATAAGACGATGTGATGCAGTATCTGCTGATTCTGAAGCATCGTTTCACAGTACATACTGGAAAGATTTTGGAGCGGAAGATTATCGCGTGATTGGAACAATGATGGTCAGATAACCTTCCAGTGAGTACCCTGCTTAAGTTTAATGCTGACTGCAGAAGTCTGTTAACAAAAGGTTGCAGTTGTCCCTAGTGTCCTGTAACCGTTAATTATACAATCAAAATGAAAAATAAATAGTGTGTGTGTATGTGTGTAATTGCAGAAAGTAAAGGTTCACCTAAGCAACCACCATAAAGTGCTGCATGGTCACTAAATTCAGTTTGAATTCATTACAACCTCATTCTCACATCACCCAATAATCAATGACACCACTATTTGAGACATAATTTTATCATACCAAACTCATTATTTGTACAAATATGCGTAACGAACATTTCTGTGTTTTATTTTACAGATAGAACAGTATAGTTTGTTACTGGTTTATGGCAGTGTGCTGAGGCAATTTTTCCCTTTGTTTCTGTGGCTAGCAGGTTAACCCCCTGCCTTTCATGCACCTGTTTAACATTTACTTAATAAATTGATTGAGCAACTTCCATTCTGGTTTTATAATAATTTGATTAGGAAGTACCACATAAAATTAAGCGTTTGTCATAGGGTAGAAAGCTTAAGTACATTGGGGTAGATCCAGAACTACGTTTGCAATATGTTTCCTTGCGTAGCGTATTTACGTGTGAGTACCTTCTATACACTCCCCTTGTCACACCCCTTGAATGTACGTATTTTGACCCAGATACACTTTCCAAACCCTACCTTAACTTTTGGCAACGTAACCGATGTGATCCGCTCACGAACGTATGGGCAACACTGTGATCTGCTCACGTACGTATGGGCAACACGTGTTTACGCAGCTAAGCACGCCCATACTGTACACTTTAATTACAAACCCCCGCCTACATAACACATAACTACATAACATATTTCAGATGTATTTTGGACTCACGTAAAATTGGCACGCCCACACGTAAGTATTTATGTGACACATACGTGAATGGCCCATACGTTCACATTTACGCTACGTTACGGAGCGTATTTTCTATGATTCGCATGTGCAGTACTTACAAAAACGCGATTTTACGTCTCCACCACGCGTAAATTCGCTCACAAGCGTTGTTCTGGATCTGGCCCATTAAGAGCAAAAGTCCCTGAAGTTCCAAATCCAATGCAATAGACGAACTGTAAAACTACAGGGTCCCAAACTTAAACCATAATAACTAGAAAACACAAGAAAGCAATAACGTCTACTAAATTTCAATATAATCTTCATGTGAGGGTACTTGAAGAGATGTACAAATCTACTCTTGTGGTTTAGTGGCCAGTAATTCCTCCTGGAGGTAAGCTGTGGTGTCCGCTGAAGACATAAAATCTTTGCCTCTTGCCCTTCAAACGAATGTAGACAAGTTGTAAAAATGAATTCTTTTTGGGCCCTTTTAAGCTCTGCTGAGTAATCCTTAATATATCTGAAGCTATTCCCTTTCCAAACTAGGGAACCGTTAATCCTCGATGCCGACCACAGAGTATCCTCGTGAATGTAGTTGAGATATCTGAAAATCACCCCATGGCACCTATTCATCAAATACTTTTTTGGGGCTAGATTTACTAAGCTGCGGGTTTGGAAAAGTGGAGATGTTGCCCATAGCAACCAATCAGATTCTAGCTGACATTCTCTAGTATGTAATAGGAAAGTGAGAGCTAGAATTTGATTGCTATGGGCAACATGTTCACTTTTCTAAAACCGCAGCTTAGTAAATCTGGCCCTTGGTGTTCCTAAATGATGCACTCTCTCAACATGTAGGTCAGAACACTCCTTGGCAACATTTGGCAACCGGATTACTCACAGGTTATTATGGCGGGACCTATTTCCTATGTTCTTAAGTTTACTGCACATCTGCTTTTGTGTTTTCTGTAGACCATGGACTTTATCCTTAAGGTTATGCACATCTTGAAATGTTTCCCCAAATCTTTGTTCAGAAGTTTCCGTTCTTATTGCAGCTGAGTAATTTGATCTTTAACCTTATGTAAGGCTTGTGAAAAGGTAACAGCTTGCACATTCCTCATAGGGGTCATAGTTTCTTGTATCTTGTACTATGTCATTATGGGCCTGATTCAGAGATTGAAAATAAGAACTTAAAGTTACACCTGGGCTAAACCATATTGATTTCAGAGGAGTCAAATTTCATTTGTTGCAACAGTATTTTAGTTAAAAGTACAGCAGATAATCTTTTTGGCGCTAGGACTTGACCACCATCTATATTTTTATGTGTCGTAGCTGCTTCCTAGTAGAGGAACCCACCTCCAGAAAAAACAGAAATAAGAAAAAATAGGAGCGCTTAACACCAAAAATATAGATTAAAACATTTTATTATATAAATATATATACTAAAATTAGCAATATATACTAATGACAAGTATAAGCAACTAGTAATTCAAATAGGTCAGAATCAATATCTCCTTAGAAGATAATAATATCACAGTATACAATTTATGGATTCCGGCATAAATACACAAACACGTATATATACATGCGTCCATAGAGCAAGACCCTGGAGCAGCAGAAGAAATAACAACAAAAAGCCACGGATCACTACATCATAGACAGTTAACCCCATCTTACTGAACCACCAATCCTACAATCCGCTCAGATTATTTAAGAGAAGCAATTCAATTCAATAGAATCATTGAGGCCCACTGGATACATAATATTTAATCTAAATATCCAGTAGGCCTCCCGCTTGCACAGCCTAGAAAAACGGTCACCCTCTCTACTGGTGTTGGGTATCTATTCAATCCCTTTTATTTTCAAGACCTTCACATCACCTTCATGGCATAAATTTACATGTTTTGACAACGAGTTATTATGATTCTTTTTAATTATGTTATTTTTGTGTTCATAGAACCTCACTGACAGTTGCCTTGTTGTTCGCCCAACATACCTCATACCGCATTGGCAGGTAATTAAATAAATGACATATGTCGTTTTACAGTTTATAAAAAATTTTATCATGAAGGTTTCTTTTTCGCCAGATGAGTTCTTACTTTTTTTCCCGAAAGGACATGTGGAGCATCTATTCTGCCCACATTGAAAAAAGCCATTTGGTCTAACTGGCAACCAAGTGGGGTCTTTGTTGATTTTAGTATTTGCAGAGAAATGGCTATGGACAAGGTGGTCTTTTATATTTCTAGCCTTTTTGAATATAATCTTAGGAGCATCATCAAGGACAGTCTTTCATTTATTATCCAACATCAACAGCGGATAATTCCATTTTATTATTCGTTTGATATTTTGAGCATGTGAATTATATTGTGTGATCACATCGGTGAATTTTGATCAAATTGATTATGATGTTTTTCCATTTTGGGTTTAAATAAGTCTGATCTGGTCATATTTAGGGCTTCATTGTAGGACCTTTCTATTACTTTTAAGGGATACCCCTGGGATATGAAGGACTGTCTCAAGGGCTGACACTGACTCTCGTAGGTTTCCACAGACGTGCAATTACGCCTAACTCTAATAAATTGGCTCTTTGGTATGCCATTGAGCCAACCTTTATTGTGGCAACTTTTATACTGTAAATAATTATAAGTATTTACCTCTTTTTGATACACCTGAGTCTGCAGAGTCCCCCCCCATGCCTCCCTCCATAATAGTGACATCTAAAAATTAATTTGGTGCTTATTGTGCGTGGATGTGAATTTAAGGCCAAAGGGGTAGATCCAGAACTACGTGTGTGCGTACGTATTTTAGCGGTGCGTATTTTCGTACACGTAAGGTCGCTACACTCCCCACGGCACACCCCTTGCACGGACGTATTTTCTCAAATTACGCGACCCAAACCCTACCTTAACTTTTCCTAACGTAACAGCATACGTCCGCTAACGGGCGTCCAGATTACCGTACGCAGCCCGCTAACGGGCGTACAGACTACGCGAACGTACGCAGCTTAGCACGCCCATACTGTACACTTTAAATACCACCCCCCGCCTACTTCACGTAAAACGTATTGTTCACTAACGTAAATTTGGCACGCCCACACGTAAGTATTTACGTTTGCAATACGTGACTCACCCATACGTTCTAAAATACGCTACGTGAATGTGCGTATTTTCTGTGGTGCGCATGCGCAGTGCGTACAAATCTGCGCATTTACGTCTCCACCACACGTAAATTCGCGGAAATTCGTAGTTCTGGATCTGCCCCAAAATCATTAGTGTTCAAATAAGTGATGAAATTATGAATAGAAAGATCGTCCCCCTCCCAAATAAAAAACAAATCATCTATAAATCTGCCATAGAGCACCAGGTTCGCCCCAAATGGACCGTTCCAGACATATAAATCTTCGAATCGGCCCATATATAAGTTGGCATAGCTTGGGGCGAACCTGGTGCCCATGGCAGTCCCCATACATTGGTGATAGTGTTGACCATGAAATGTGAAATCGTTGTGCTCCAAAATAAATCTTATACTATCCAATATAAAATTCCTTAACTGTGAAGAGATTTCACTATCCTGTTTCAGAGTGTGGTCAATGACATCCAAACCCTTGGTATGGGGTATATTTGAATACAGTGACTCAACGTCACATGTCAGAAATTGATATTCTGCTTTCCATGTGATGCCATGTGAAAAATTATTATCACCTGGTGCAATAAATTGCTACAAAGATTCATTTCAACATATTGCAGACATTGGAGATATCTGGGCAACTATTGTTATTTATTGCTTTCCTCACCTCTTAGCTGAGGGATAATCTGTGGACTGGAATTTTATGCCGGGATCCATAAACTGTATACTGTGATATTATTATCTTCTAAGGAGATATTGATTCTGACCTATTTGAATTACTAGTTGCTTATACTTGTCATTAGTATATATTGCTAATTTTAGTATATATATTTATATAATAAAATGTTTTAATCTATATTTTTGGTGTTAAGCGCTACTATTTTTTTCTTATTTTTATAGTTAAAAGGTGATGTTTCCCAGCTCAAGTCTAATTAGCAGTTTAAAAGTTAAGCTGATCAGGTATCTGTGTGCAATAAGTAAAAGCAAAGCATTCTCCCTGCATGCATAGAATAAAAATAACTTGACTCCTCCCTGAAATCAACATGGTTTTGCCTAGGTGTAACTTTAAGTTCTTATTTTCAATCTCTGAATCAGGTCCTATAAGCCAATACTGTGATGCCTTTCTCTGATAGGAGAAACCGTGCAAATATCAGAGCAGCACTTACTTCTATTTCCCTTCTATATGCTGCATTATTTTGGATTCCGTCTGTGCCTTCTCCAGCCTCGTTTTTTTGCTGTTTCGAGGGCATTTGTACTGGAAAGTATTTCTTCATTAAAGATATATATGTGGCTTAGCGGAAATAGTCACACATGAGCCTTGCATGAAGTTCAGGTCCAGATAAAAGCCACATAAATTGTTGTAGAGGCTCTTAGCATGCACTTCCTGTCTCCTAACAACGCCGAAACCAGAAGTCTTTATATTGTATGTTTAAATAGACATGAAATAGTGTATAGCATAATAATTTAAATGAACATGTTCTCTGATATGCCCTGATCACAAGAATTTAGCATCCACAAATGTCAATGCATTTTTGTTTGAATACTTTATTATTCTTTAGTGGGCCTGATCCAGTCTGCTGTGCAGCTAAGGGGAGGTCACTCCCGTCACTTGCAAGGACATATGACTCTGCCTTTCATGCCCTCACTGTATTATCAAAATAGTTCCTTGTCATTGGTAAGGGTCCCAGTGGATCCAGAGGATCCTCGGAATGTGGTGCTTGTGCATGCTTTGTCACATAAAAGTCTGGATCTGGTCCAGATTTATTAGCCATGTGGTCTGTTTCTTTGGTTCATTCATATTTTCCATAAACAGTAAAAGTGCTAAGAATATACATAAAAAACACCCATTTCATTAAATATCAAAGTTTTTTTTTTAAATGTGCAAAAATGTAATAGCAACATAATATTATATAATTAGTTTAAACATCAAAAGCTTCATGTATTTGTCTTCTTTTAAAACATTATAGCTAGGAGAGAACAAATACATATTTACAGGTAATAATTTTACACAGTGCTATACCATAAAACATATGTGTAAAGAACTATAAATGCATCCGAGTTTCTTTTTTTTATATGTCACTACTCTCAATGAGAATATGGCATAATTCTTCAAACAATGCTCCCGGACTGCTGAGCGCCTCTGGCACAAATCTCGCTCCCTTGCTGACTTCCTCCACTTTAAATTCATCCTTTCCTCTTACTGCTACGCATTTGCCCAGGCCAAGCAAAATTTCTTTAGTCTCTCATCTCCCAAGCATCCAAAATCTGTCACCTCTTTGCCACCTTTAACCCACTTTTCTCCCCGCCCCCACCTTACATCTAACCCTATATAACTTTGCCCCATCCCTCCCCAACTCTACCCCTGCCACCCAACCATCATGAGTTTTCTTCTTTCCATCCTATGACATGCGACGAAATTCACTCCCTAATAATATCCTCACTGGCCTGCCCTGTGGACCCCATTCCCTTACACCTTCTCAAACACCTCTCTTCCACTTACTGCTCTCATCTAGCCCACCTTTTCAACCTTTCTCTCTCGTCTGGTATTTTCCCTTCCTCCCCAGTTACTGACCTATATCTTTTCTCCCCTTTACCGCCAAACTCCTTCAGTGCTACCAACGTCACATCAGCTACCTTGCTGGCAACACTCTCCTGGACCCCTCCAATTTGGTTTCCGGCCCCTACATTACACTGAGACTACCCTTACCAAAGTGACCAATGATCTGTTATCTGCCAAATCCAAGGGCCAATACTCTATCTACATCCTTCGTGATCTGTGGGCTGCTTTTGACACCATTAACCATCCTCTTCTGCTTCAAACCCTCTGCTCTTTTTGGTCTCACTGACACTGCTCTCTCCTGCTTTTCCTCCAATCTTTCTGACCACACCATCTCTTTTGCACCCCTAGCTCACCCCCCCTACGCTCCATGTTGGCATCCCTGTTGATGTCCCTCAGGGTTCTGTCCTTGGCCCGCTCCTCTTCTCCCTCTACATCTCCTTGCTGGGTAACCTCATCAGCACCTTTGGTTTCAACTACCACCTCTACGCTAATGACACCCAAATTTACCTCTCCTCCCTGATCTCAACCCCTCTCTTCTGTCTAAGATTTCCAAGTGTCTTCCATCCCTATTTACATGGATGGCCAAATGCTTCCTCAAACTGAATATAGACAAAATGGAAATCATTGTTTTTCCTCCCCCTAGGATTTCCTCCACCACCCCTACATCATCATAACCATTGATGATAGCTCTGTCTCCTCTTCCCCTCAAGCTCGTTGCCTAGGTGTCATTCTTGACTCCTCACTTACCTTTATACTTCATATCCATGCCCTCTCTCATTCTTGATTTCACCTATGCAACATTGCACGCATCTGTTCCTTCTTTATCAATGAAGCTACCAAAACCCTCATCCACTCTCTAGTCATATCACGCCTTGACTACTGTAACCTGCTCCTCATTGGTCTTCCACTCACCTGTCTTACCCCCTTCAATCTATACTCAATGCTGCTACCAGGCTCATCAGCTTCCTTTCACTCCGCTTTACCTCGACCTTTCCTTTATTTCAAACCCTCCACTGGCTTCCTGTCCAGTTCAGACCTCTCTTTAAATTCCTTAACCCCAACTTTAAGGTCATCTCATCCACAGCTCCTTACCTCTATTCCCTCATCTCCATGCACATCCCTTCCCGACATCTCCGTTCAGCTAACCACTGCTGTCTGACCTCCCTACTGATCACCACATCTCATGCCCGTGTCCAGGACTTCTCCCATGCTGCACCCTTCTGCAGTCAGACTCTCCCCCCCCCATTGCAGGTCTTCAAGCACTCACTCAAAACACACCTTATCAGACTAGCCTACCCCTCCTCCACTTAACATCCTCACTGCATCCTACATCTATCCCATCTTCTCCTTCCTTTCACCTCTCCTCTGCTCACACCAGCAGTCCACTTTCCTCCCCTCCTTTTGTCTTCTGTAAGTTAATACCTCCCACTTACTGTGTTAGCTCATGTAAGCAAGGCCCTCCATCCTAGTGTTGTTCCCCCTGCACCACTCCCCCCCCTCACTCTGTACCCTGTGGTACCCTTTTACCCCATCTCCACCTGGTGGCTCCCTCTCAACCTCTCACTGCGCTCTATCCCCTCCCCCCTGATCTGCCAAGCTTGACACCTTGAATTTTGCCTTGCTGTCTGTGCTTGCTTCACTTTATCGTATTTTTGTGATATAGTTATATTGTACATTATTATGTACTATGCTGTCCATCCCTGCCCTGTATGTCTGTACTGTATATTATTATGTACTATGCTGTCCATCCCTGTCCTGTATGTCTGTACTGTATATTATTATGTACTATGCTGTTCATCCCTGCCCTGTATGTCTGTACTGTATTTTGTTGTTGTTTTGTGTACGGTGCTGCGGGTACCTTGTGGCGCCTTATAAATAAATGATAATAATAATAGTATATGGTCAGACATAAAAATCTAATAAATCATAAACAATGAACTATCCAGCCTCTAACTCACATGGAAAATGTATGATAAATCTGAAATAATTTCTTTGCTGACTCTAAACCCTAATATTATTTTTTCTTGAAATCAATTTTATTAGATAAATAAATAAAAATGCTATTAAGAAGCCCAAAATCATTATGTATCTTTTTCTTATAATAATCAGATCCCTATATAATGTCACATAATAAAATATACCACCTTACTTTATGTTATTACAGCCATCACTTAATGACATCCAGATCCAGCGTCCAGAATTCAGTTTGAAACAATGGAGCTGGAGCCACAGCCTAAATTAAAGGCCAACACGTGTCTGCTATGATTCCAGCACTATTCCTAAACCTGTCTCTACCACTGTTACCTGTACCCCTCTCCACCACTGTTCCCTTTATACCCATCTCTGCCATTGTTATTTCTATATTCCCTTCCCCACTGTTCCCTCTTTACCCTTCTCTCCCAATGTTCCCTCTTTACCCCTCTCTCCCAATGTTCCCTCTTTACCCCTCTCTCCCTCTTTACCCCTCTCTCCCAATGTTCCCTCTTTACCCCTCTCTCCCAATGTTCCCTCTTTACCTCTCTCTCCCAATGTTCTCTCTTTACCACTCTCAGCCACCGTTCACTGTTCACTGTTTATTGTGTCTCTTCTCTCTATGATCCTCTCTTTCCTACTATTTTCTCCTTACTGCTCTTCCCACTGTTCCCGCTATACCCTTCTACCCACTGTTATCTCTATAACTCTCCCATTGTCATTATTGTGGATAAAGGACCCGCCAGGTAAGATTTGCCTAGGCAGAAGAGAGGTGTAAATAGAGCAGTGTGCATAGGAAATGTATATAATCTGTCGAACAGTCACCCAAAATCAGCAGCAAGCTGTTCTGCTTTCTCCACCTGTTCTTGCATCGTAAACTACCTGTTTTTGCTTGTGTCTTAACCATAGTTTGAATCTGATAATGTTTTGGAAAAAAGACCAGCATGTGTAACATTGAAACCCTAGCAATAATGAACACTCTAGGTACCTGAAACTAACCCAAATATTAGCTTTTTATTAATAAAAGTTTTTAGAGCACCGCTGTTCATTATTAAGTGCATAGACTCCAAGCAAAGAAGGATTTGAAAAAAAGGGGAGAAGCGGTCCTATTTATTAATCTGGGGCATTTGTGATGGATCACTATATAGCCCCAAAAAAGACATTTCTCCCCAAATGCTGACCATAATTTAAATATTAACACAAAATTTGCATCTTTCATTTCATAAGTACCCAACCTCACATTCTTCTGCCCAGTTTATGGCGGAGACGTAAAATCGCCTTTTGGTAAGTACTGCGTATGCGCAACATAGAAAATACGCTCAGTAACGTAGCGTAATTGTGAACGTATGGGCCATTCACGTATGTGCCATGTAAATAATTACGTGTGGGCGTGCCAATTTTACGTGAGTCCAAAATACGTCTGAAATACGTTATGTAGGCGGAGGTTTGTATTTAAAGTGTACAGTATGGGCGTGCTTAGCTGCGTAAATACGTGTTGCCCATACGTACGTGAGCGGATCACTGCGGTTACGTTGCCAAAAGTTAAGGTAGGGTTTGAAAAGCGTATCTTGACAAAATACGTACATTCAAGGGGTGTGCCAAGGGGAGTGTATAGAAGGTATGCACGTGTAAATATGCTACGCGAGTAAACGTACGGCAAACGTAGTTCTGGATCTACCCCTATGAGAGAAGGATAGAATGGTCCTCTAAGGTTATAGGGGGGTTATGATCATACAATCTCAGTTCAAACCACATAGTGTTTCGGAAACAATACCAAAGTTGAGTTTTAATTTTGTCTGACAAAACTTCAATAAAGCTCTCCCATGCATTAAAAAAAATTGTCTATTCTGTGTTCTTTTTGTAGAGGCTTCCCCCCAATCCATCTTAAAAATATGAAAGAGCTTGGCCCTGAACATAGCCATAGTAGAGTGTAAAGCCCAAACTTGGAGAATTGATTTACGTGCGGCAGCAGAAACTGAGAATAATAATTTCTTACAAGTTATGGGAATTTTCTGGTTCGCTGGAAATATTCCAAATACTGCCCATTTCGCCATAGGGGAAAAATAGTTAACTAAGTGGGTATTAATAAATCTCACCACACTGACCCAGAATTTTCTTATCGTCGGGCATTCGCAACCCACTTTTTTTCTCACCAGCTCCCCCACAAACCTTCTTCACTCTAGCTCCCCTGCAAAGATTCTTCTCTCTAACCCCTCTTGCCGTTCTCTCATGTCACCACGTCAAGAAGCCTCACTAATTTTGGATACATGATTGTCACACATGCAGAGACGTCAGTTTTCAGTGAATAGAGAAGATGATGATACCAATGTTACTGCTTTACATAGAGCTGCAATTTTAAACATGTAGGCTCACATCTGCATGTCTGAACACCAGGCTCTCATTTATGCAGATACATACAAGAAAGAAAATGAAACTGCGCTCATAAAGGTGGTGCCTATGCCTAATGGTGCCTATCCTCTGTTTTTCATTACAACCTCTTTATTCACTTACCTTAGTTCTCTATACGATGCAGGGACATCGCATGGCTGCATCTGAATAGCTACTGGAAGACAATACAATCAAAGCCAGTCACACAATATCTACCTAGCAACTGATATGTTGTGTGGTCACACACAAGCAGATGATAGGGGCCCTTAACCCAGGGCTTTACAAAGCAACCAAAATTGTGGAGCTGGCACCCTGGATCACATTAGAGTAGTTCAG
>WWET01001579.1:48642-58896 GCA_011038615.1 Limnodynastes dumerilii | reverse complement strand
CACAAATTGCCTATATATATATATATATATATATATATATATATATATATATATAATAGTAAAATTATTTTAAATTGCACATGGTTAATTTTGCTATAATAATTGCAAAAAAAATATTACTACAATTATTATGCAATTCTGATGGCCAGTTTTTAACAACTTATTCAGACAGTATTAGCATGATAATACAGTGAATTAACTGTGCTACAGATTATTGAAATCAGCTCAAAATAGAGAAATAGTGAAACAGTTAAGTGAATTGATTAGATTGTTTGTTTTAATGGGATATAAATTATTATATATAATGTTTCCTCTATGTGCCTGCATGCACTGTCTAGTAATATATCCAGTCCAAGTATGAAAAGAGAATGTTGCAGATTTATCCAGATTACAAGGTCAGCAAACTCTGTCATGTGAGACTTAAATAAAAACAAAATGAATAAACCAGCAAATGTCAAGAACGAAAAATAACAAACATTTTTACATGTGATACAAGGTACAAGTTTGAAAACGAAAGCCTAAGTTCACGTCTCTGCAAATGACTGGCGAAACAAAACTAAGAATTCCAAGGTTCATAAACTGAAGCTTTGTAACTAGGAAAACAGTTACTAAAAACTTTCCCCCATTTAACAGTGGATACTGGTCATAAGTAATGCAAATCTTCTTAATAGGAGACATCCAGATGTGTTTTTTTTCAGCCACTCAAATTCACATGGTGCAGAAAATATTAGTTTAATAAACATAGATGTACTTTAAACAATAGGATTTGTCATTTCTGAAAGCAGAATGTAAATGAAATACATTATAATAGTAATATACTTCTATGTTGCTCTCCAGCTGAGAGAAATCAGAATTGCCGTCTCCCATCGGCTCCTGGAGGCATAAACTCAGTACATGCAACAAAATACAATTTATTGTGTAATGTCTTACTATTATTCCTTATCATATGGAATATTTCCTATATTACTAATAAAATATAAACAGCTGAAATGCAGTTAGTAATTGTGGAAAACAAGGAAACTAAAATAAATATAAATTATAAATACATGCAAATGCCATGTCTTATCAAGTAGCAATCTTGGCCTTGTCTGTACTACAATATGTGTTTGTGTGCATTTGTGTTTCTATAACTACATTGACAAAACTTTTTACAGGCATAGAAATATAATATAGTTCATATTCAGTGAATTTACAACTGTCAGTCAATCAGAGCTTTACACTTCAAGGCATTTATAGTTTTATGAAAAGCACAACCAACAAAGAACACATCAATCACAACAATCGTGTGCACACTAAATGTTGAAAAGGTGTAAATCCTATCCAAAGTTGTGTCAATAGCATAGGTAGGACTGGAAATGGCACCATATGAAACATGCTAAGGACTGTGTCATTTTTTTTAGAATTATATTAAACAGCTTTTATGTATGTGCTGTTTAATTTGAATAAAGGCCTTAAACATTAAGTAATTCATTAATTAATCATTTCTTTTAATTCAATTATTTAAGCAAAAGCAACCAAACTCCATAAAATTAATCAATAGATCAATATCTGTAAAAATAAAAAATAAAAAGGTTAAACAAAATGTTTAGCAATGCGCTGTAATTCAGTAATTCAGGAGTATATTGTAATGTATGCAGTGTGTTTTACAATGAGTATTATTCTAAAATGAAACGGTAATATTTGTTCGGTCTGTAGATATGTGTTATAACTAAGTATAAGGACTTTTATCCACTGAAAATCATTTCCTTCTGATGCAGGATTTTAAGAGAAAGCATGGGAAAATATGGCTGCTGTTGCTATCTTAATATAGTAGAACACCCTGTTCCACTAGCGTAGACCACACAGAACCGAACATAGGTGGATCAGCCAATGTGCGCCCCTTTTCCAGTGCTTGCCCCCACTGTGTACATGTGCAGTGTTAAAAAGCGCTGCGTTTACACCTTCAAAAAAAAAAAAAAGGTGCAAGCACAGCTCAGGATCAGACCCAAAGATTATTTAGTTTAAAATGATACGCTCTGACAGAGTGATATTCTTATCACCTGTCAAATACTACTGAGACTCTATTTATCTAAAGGAATGTTAAACTTCGCACATCTGGATATGAAATTAGCAAACAATTCAACTTCAAATATGAGAATGCGGCAGTGTAAGCGTATCTCCCATTACAGGATTTATTATAGCTATACAATAAAGAGAACCTAAAACATGTAAACGAGGTTACTCAAAGAATCTAGAAAAACAAACAACACTGCACGAACTAAAGATTAATATGACAAATTAGGAGTAAAATAATATGCTTGTTCTTTTAAACCTTTACCTTTATTTTTAAACTGGCTAGTTCTCTCGTGAGCCTTAAGCCCTTTCGCTGCATTAATATATCAAAAAGGTTGCATAGCATTATAGTCTTGATCTCTTTAGTGATACAATACTTTCATAACCACATTGCTATTTTAGTACGGTGTATTAATAATTATAATATTACCTATGTTGACCCCAAAGACAAAGAATGTACTGATGTCATTTGTCTTGAAACTAATAAATTCCTTTATAATCCATAAAGTATGTGCATAGGAACCTTGTGAAAATGTTTGCAAATCGACAACCTTTTTCACGGATTATACAAACTAAGCCGGGCTTAATATAGCCAGGTGTTGTAGCAGATCCTATAACTTTAACTTACTCTTTCTATATGTAACCAGAAAACAATAGCAGCAAATTCACTTGACATTGCAATTGAGGAGATAATAAACACATGGGTATTTTATACCAAACATACCTGTGTAGCCCCATTTAGTAAAATTTGAAAGCACGCATTAAGCAACATTTGATTGTATTACTACATTGCATTATTTCACACTCATCGTCATGTGTTTTTGAGTTTATAGTGTTTGTGTATGCATTTATATGTGTGTGTGCATGTGTGTGTGTGTGTGTGTTTATGTGCGTGTATTTTTATAGTACAAATTTGGATAAAAACTGGAATCCGTTCTGTTTCTAAACTTAGTAATATTTTTTTTTTGTCACATTTATCCAACTCTATACACTATAATAAAAATAAAGGAGAAACCCCCTTAAAACGTATATAACTTATAAAATTCAAAAAATCTGCATTTTTATTTAACAGACAAGAAAAGAAATAAAATAATGTTTTTTTCTTAAGAAAGGATCCAATAACAAATTACTGCTGATGTGCACACACCTTCTAAATTATGAAAAACAACATAGTTTTTGTTTCTTTACTTCAAGAGACATTGGATATTTTTATTATATTAACTCTTTCCATAGCAAAAAAATGTATAAAAAATAAAAATGAGGAATATAAATATTTTCATTGTTTGTTAAATATTGGATTGTTTGTAAGATTATGGTATAAATTAGTAATTATTATTTTTGAATACAACAGTTGTATTTTTAATGCTCACCAAACACATTCCAAAGCTCACTTAATTGTAATAGCTGATAATTAACTGTTGCCAGGCAGTCTACGCATCCAAAAATTATTTACCGTGGGTTAATAAACTGTCATTTGGAAATGTCTTTTTAGAATCCATTGGACACTGGTAAATATCCTGCTTTGTATTATTCTTTTTAATGTTTTACTACACTACTAAAGCTGTCTGAAAGGTTAGAACAGCACTAGTCTTTAATGTCAAAATTGAGCCGATCTGAATGCTGGAGGTTACTATTATAATTAGAATACAACTCATTCTGCAGACATTCATACCTCTATCTTTGAACAGTATACAGGACCTTCATGCTGTCAGTGATAAATGTATTCTTTATCTCATTATTCTGTTTATTTACATGATTTAACATAATAGACATGGATTTTCGATTTATTGTATACAAGCACAAATTATTGTATAATTTCATTTTAAATGTTGTAGTTGTCGGTGGATAGATAGATAGATAGATAGATAGATAGATAGATAGATAGATAGATAGATAGATAGATAGACATATATAAATTAGACAATATATTAAGAACAATATTTTTTTTGTACTGTTTTTGGATTTATGACTTGCGCATCTAAAAGCAGTGAGAAAAAAAGTTACGGTACATAAGTTCTGTTACAATAAAAGGCAATATCACTTGGGAAACAGCAGTTCAACAGCTAATGTGTCTAAAAAGAAACACTGTTTCTAGAGAGCAGGTCTCAGTGACCGTATGTCACCTCTTCATAACCTAATATGCCCTTTTTATATGTGTATCTAAGCTGGGGAGACTACATTTCAAAGGCAGAGGAAATATTGCTATCTCCAAATTCTAAAATTAGTTTATTATAGTCTACTATTGGAGATTTTATATGCACATATTTTGTCTGGAATATAAACAGAGGTACAAATGTCCAAAGTGCAGACTGATTTACAAACCCATATGACTGCTGTATATGCTTCTGCCAAATGGAATTTTTCTATTAAACAAATAAATAAAAGAAATAGAAATTACTCCAGCTGTTATTTTCTTTAGCTTGTTTCTCAAATAGGTTTTTTTTTTCTTTCTTTCTCCAAATGCAAGATGCATTTTGCCAGACTGACACATTTCAGTCAAAGTACAAAAAGAAAGAGAATCACTACCTCAAGAACTGTCAGGAATCAAATGTTTTTTTCTCACTAGTATTTAGAGCTAGAAGTAAACTTGAATGAGCATAAAATGTTTTGCAGATTAACACTACAACATTCACTCAGTAGCTTCACAGGGCCCAGTTCCAAAGTTTAGAGACAGGTTGCCTGGACTGAGTGTCATTTGTTTGTACTGTCAAGAGACAAACAAAACACATTGTTAAATATTCACTGCAAAAAGACGTAGTCGAAGTGGAAATTTAGTAGGGGTAGTATGGACATTTAAAAGTGGCAGTATGAAAATATAGAAATAATAGAAGTTAATGAAGATTGATAGCATTTCAGTGGGAAAAGTGACAGTATGGCATACCCCTTAATACCCCCTCACTTCGAGTCCTGTGCCATACTATCCAATCACATTAGATTCAATTAGATCTAATTTTGATCAAAAAAAAAAATCATTTGACGGGTGATATATGATCAAATATTCACAAATTTAGACTAAAATAGTCAGGAAACAGTTTAAATAAAAAACATACACAAAATACATAACAATATGCTAATAAAATCTCTGGTTTCTGACTGTTCTTATTTTAATCAACTTGCAGAGAGCTCACTAACAACACCAGGGTAAAAGATTTCCTATTTATTTATATCCTTAAAGTGAGCGGAGAGCTGACAAACAACCCTAGGGGTAAGGGATTTCCTGTTTATATATCCTAAGACCTATTTAACCCTATACTCTTCCTAACCTCTTCTCCTAACACAAAAAGGGCACATGGAGAGATTACTTAAGTGTATATCAAATAAAAAAAATGCTAATTATAATTTTTTTTAAATATGATATAGTCTTTATGACACATATATATTGTCCTCCTAATAACAATTTTGAGATACAACAAAAAGTAAAGAGAAGCTCTAAAGTAACCAATCCTTCTACTATTCATTTACTGTTCAATACTAAAATGATTGATAGGGTATGATGATATTGAATTTACAGGTATCTATAATCAATGTCAAAGACCTTTATTAACTAGGATTCCGGAATGGGTGCTTGCAACATACATTTTTGTCCCAATGTGGAAATTAGAGAGTAAAGATTGTAATCTAGACCCTGACCCTTAAATACTACTTTGACATTCTGCTGTTCAAAGCTGCTTTACGCAACACATTGTACCTAGTAAAATATGTTTTAAGAGATTTAATTTCCACATTGTTAGGATGAAGAAGAAGTATCATGCTAAAGCATGTAATCTCTAGGGTCAGTGACCTTAAAATTAAAGTATTAATAGTTAAGTGTGATGAGAGCTCAAAGATGAAAGTTTGCATTGGAAATCTGCTCTTTAGTGCAAATGTGTATTACATTATTTACACACACAATTTATAGGTCAGATACAGCTCTACAACCAAACACAATGATCAATTTTACCAATGACATAATGTACCACCTCTACTACATATATACTTCTCAATGCAGTAACCTGAAATAATTATCTATCTATCTATCTATCTATCTATCTATCTATACATATACTAAATTTGATATCTGTTGCATATCTCTTCCATTGTAGGTGAAATTGTTTAATTTAGCTGTCAAACTATATGTATGAAAGCATTTGAAAGGGGTTAACCAAGCTATCAGTTATGACATAATTTGGATGATTCATAGAAGGTGACATATATAACACCAAGTACATTCTCTGCATACATAATTCCTCTTTCTGGTTGGTATAAATAAGTTTGTAACTGTATTATGTAACTGGCTTAAGCAATGTTTACAGCTGTATTATTCATTCTCCATGACAAAGATTGGACTGGCCATCAGGAGTACAAGGAACTACATAGCGTGTTAAAGAGTAGAACAATTAAATAGAAGGTATAAAACGGCAATGGTAAGAAAGTCGTCAGTTAACCTGCTGGCACTAAATGACAATGGGTTTAAGTGATTGACTTTCCTCAGTTTGACAGGGTTGTTGACACCTGTCAGATAGAATATTTTAGTGCTGAGACTCACTGTCTTTTGCAATACAATAACCCTAACCTCAACCCTAATAATACCCTTGGACCAGATTCAGACCCCCGTGCATGCGGGGGTCTGTAATTACACGAGACAGAGAGGAGTGCACGCCCCCTGTCACACCCTTCTGTCATCCAGGCTTTATGGCAGCCTGCCTTAAATGGGACGTGCGGATCAGCGGTCCGTACGACTGCTGATCCGCTGCAGTGTGGGAGCCCCCTCCCACACTGTACAACTTAAATGCTTCCCCCCGCCCGCTTTAGCGGACGGAAGGGAAGCACAGCCCATTTCCACGGAAATGGGCTTGGACGGAACAAAGTTCCATCCGATTGTTTCTACGCTAGGGTTACTATGGTAACCCTAGCATAACATCTGGAGGACGCATGCGCCCTCCAGTGAAATCAGGTCACTTACGCACCTTGCATGCGTAAGTGACCTATCGGTCTTAAATCAGAATACGGTCCCTAATTATTAATTAATAAGCTATTTACTTATCTCCAAATAATGCAGCTACAGAATTGACCAGCAGTATAGAGACTCACACAGCTCCAGTAGTGGGAACAGCAGAGGAGAAAAGATGGAGAGGAGGAAGGGGAAACAGAATGTGAGAGAAGAAAAGAAGACAGAGTAGACAAGACAAAGTAGAAAAAGACAGAGGAACAGAAGGACAGGACGGGAGAAAAAAAGACAGAGGAAGAGAGCAGAAGGACAGACAGAGAATAAGCAACATGGAGAGACACAGGAGCTGCATCAGGGACAAGGTAAGGGTTTTTTTTGTGGGTTGGCATTTTTTTTTTATGTTGGCATTATGAAGGGGTGCAGAACACACAGATGTTGGCATGGTATCCCTGCCAATACCAATATAAAAGATTCCAGCACCATCGTTGTTGCATTACAAGTTGCTTTCTGAATAGTTTGTTCTCGCTGCATTAAGGCTAGATGGCAGAGTCTTTAAAATTTGGGTCTCTTTCTCCTCTATTTTCTGACCCTCACTTTATATTCATGTATCCCAATTCCTCCAGTTTTCAACTGCTTCTCCTCTGTTTTTTATCTTCCATTTCATATTTCTCTTTACCTCTTCCACACTACACTCACTGTACCTACACAGCTAACACCAATCATGATAGAGCTTGCCTATCAGTTGATGACCAGATACATGTAAAGCTTGTTGGGTCTTCAAAAAAGGTGTGTGTGAGGGGGCGATATTACATATGTGTGAATGAAAGTTTCAGCTGAGGTTTGTATAGCCCTTCACATTATATTAATAGCCTACACAGCCCTCAGCTGGGCAGCCTACACAGCCTACACAACTGAGGGCAGTGTAGGCTTTTAATATAATGTGAAGAGCTATAAACCCTGGAACACTAACCTTAAAAAGTTATTGCTAACCATGGATCTAAGAGGCCCAACTATTAAGACCCACACTGTACAGACAATAATCAATTAATATTTATTCTAATAATGTACACGTTTTAGAACTCGAGGGAATTATCGATAGAGAGGTAATTGTAAAAAATCGTAACTCAACATTGCACGCGAGTCATGCACATAGGCGTTTCACAGTGTGTACACTTAAACAACATTTTCCGGTCCTTTGGCGAGAAACAAAAACTACTTATTTGACAAGGGTGCAGTCCTTGGGTAGGTTGTGCTGGTATCAGGTTTACTTGAAGGACACTGCAACTCTGCAATAATGCCCGGATTTCAGAAGCTAAAGCTGGTTGCTCCAAACGGTGCTCCAACCACGGAACCATCAAACTGTAAGCTAGCTGTTGAAAAAACAGACACCTGGCCAATACAGTTTTGTTTTGTCTGATGTTGTTCTCAATGTTGATCACATAGGTATATATTCCTACAACATTGTGTATACCATAAAATACACAAAATGGCCATCCTTTGGTTTTTTTGGATGCAAGAGACAATAGAACACACTGGTGGAAAAGCTAAAGTATAATGGGTAAGCACAAACAAAAACTAAATAATAAAATGTAAAGTGAAGCTGAAGCTATATCCAAAAATTATATCACACTATCGCTAACCTAAAGTCTCTATAAGAGCTAAACTATCAACATTCCCAAATTTATCGTATTATGGTTGCTAAAGATCTAATATTAAAAGGTATAGCAGATTTCAGATTTTTTTTTTTATTGTTTCTTTGTTTTATTTACAAATGAGAAAAATGTTTGAATCTGACAGACCCGTGGTTATTGTTCCAGGGTTAATTAAATATTGCGTGGACATTAATGTGACCTTTGTGGAGGAGAATAATAGTATTATGTGATGCTATGAATAATAATGTGTGGGCTAGTAATTCATTAATAGTTTTTTAGAAGGTCTATAAATTAACATGGAGAGTTTTTAATGTAGCAGTTACTGTTGTAAATTATTCTAATGTAATGACTAATATTTAGTAATACATATGTAGTGTATGACTTTCCATGTAATGCAACAGTAGCTGTTTGCTAATAATTTAATATTAAGATTGTTTTTATCAAATGTGGTGAATATTAATGGAATATGAGGATGATAAGGGTATTCATAGACTGTCCTGATTCTGGTAAAAACATCTGTTGGGACTTCAGTTAGGACTTTTATTTAAAGTAAGTCAAAGTGATAAGATTTTTGTTACATCACGTTTCTCTCTCAATTCACCCCTGCCACTCCATACTGGACATTAGTGACATAATCAATGAGAGTAAATGACACAATACGGTGATAAAGTTGCTATAAAGACCAAAGCTCTCATCTTCATGACTCCACAGAAAAGGTAAGAACCTGTCAGGAAGGACAGAGGACTGGAGTAAGCATGACAATGAGAATTTCAGTAAAAATGATCTATGTCACATATTTAAGTCCTCTCTTCTTATCCCGTACATTGGGGAGGGGGTGTGGGGGGGGGTTGATTCTGTGTCTACATATTTTAGTAATTTTGTATAGCACTTTAAGTAGCACATACTGTTTCATGATCATGAAATGTTGCGTCTCCTAAAATAACTATGGATATTTTTTTTAATTGAACTACCAGCCAGACGATCCTGAGAGAATTCCATGGAACACCTAATTTACTTCCACCTAAATTTCAGATCCAAAGAGATTACTATGAACTTGCAAAGTCAATGTGCAATCCAAAGGCAATACAGAAAGGGCCTATATAGGATCTGTATCAGGTTGGTAATGCCTATTTATGACTATTATTAAAGCCAAGAATAAACAAAGAATCCATGGACTCCTGAACTTAAAAAATAAGTTTATTTGATATTTTTTTATTATACAAACAAATAAAAAATACCTTACCTTTTAAAATATACTACACATTATAATACCTATAGACTGGATCCAGACTTAAGAAGGAGCTTGAAATTAAGGACCTGATTCACACTTAATAATCTTCTTAAAATAAGAACTTAAAGTCACTCCTGGGCAAAACCATGTTGATTGCAGGGGGAATTAATTTAATTGTATTCTTTGCATGCAGGGATATATCTTTGAATTGCTTACTGCACACAGATACTGACCAGCTTTACTATTACACTGTTATTTAGACTTGGGCTGGGAAATATCACCTCTCAACACTAGTACTGTTTGCAACAGATGAAATATGACTCCCCTGCAATCAACAACGTATAGCCCAGGAGTAACTTTCCTCTCTTAGGACCTGATTCACACTTAAGAAT
>WWET01001579.1:28106-40370 GCA_011038615.1 Limnodynastes dumerilii | reverse complement strand
TGCCCTAAGTATCTTTTTAAAACATTCACTCATACATGATGGTACCACCTTGGTGATTTAACCAGAATGACTTGCTATACAGGTTTTTACATTTTAGTATGGGTCTAAACCAGGAGTTCTCAACCAGTGGTACTAGTACTGGTGGTACTTGAACCACTATTTGGTGGTACTCAGGGTGACTAGATAAGGCGGTAGCAGCTGTATTTGCAAAAATACAAGTAAAAAAGAAAAGTTAAAATATATATGTAGGATAAGGGTATATACCCACGTGATATGTAAGGTGGTACTCAATCTGATTCTGTGGTGGGTAACTGGTACTCCCCCAAAAAGTTTGAGAAGCGCTGGTCTAGACTACAGCAATTTTACTCCCCTCCGTCTTCACCACCTCTCTCATTTCTGCCTCTCCTCTCTCTCTCTCTCTCTCTCTTGTCTTCCACTTCTCAGCTTTACATCTGTACTTTTCATCACACAAGCTGTTATGTTTCGGTTAGAAATAGTTGGATTGTTTAAAACTAGAAAACCATCTATAGAACATTGTAAAAATCATTGATGCATGTACTCAGTCCATTTATGTAAACAATGCCCTCTTTACTATTTTGTACAAGAGTGGTTTTCAAAAAACAAATAATATACAAAACACTTGCCTATAATATTTTTAAACTGGGTACCCACTGGAGGGTTATCTGATGTACCGACTGACATCTTACCAGTGTGCACTGGGCCACAATGCTGCAGGATATTTAGAATCACATCTTGGTATTTGATTTTTGGGATCTCGTAGTATTTCAGATTAGTGATGTCCTGATGTCGAGAAAAGTTCAATCTGACAAACTAACCTCACTGCAACAATTCCCATTTATATTGCTGCATAGGGCCACATTGTGCTCGAGAATATCTTTGCAGCAGTGGTTAATTTGAACATATATATAATTGAATAACCAATTTCTTTTGCAAACTTCACAAAAGCAAATTCTACAATACACAGCTGTCATAGTCCTGTATTTGTCCTAAACCATCTAATTTAAAATCTTGAAATGTTAAGCATGCCGTTTCACAGCTGGTTATGGACATATGATATATTACTTTATCTAAACAACATTTTTGCTAATAAGAGGTCTGTCCACAGGGCACTCGAGCCATTTCACTGTATAAATTGATAGGCAAAATATATTTACATTTATTTGATCATTAGTGGATGGATAGACCTAAGCTGCGCACACACTTATGCAGCTAAAAATGAGTTCCGATGACTCTTACAACTGTCAGTCCTGATGATCATTCCTATTCCTGTGTCACACTATCTGGTGCACTAGGCAAGATTTTGGCTGGTGCCCCTAGCAGAAAATCCTTAACTTCATAACTTTTCCACAATAATGTAAAAGAGATATAATTTTTATTACTAATACTTATTTCTATAGCGCCACAAATTGTCCGCAGCACTTTACATTTAGATATTCACATCAGGAGCTACATACTAAGGTCCCTAACACATACATACATTAGGGTTAATTTAGTCAGCAGCCAATTGACCTACCGGTATGTTTTTGCCCCATCTAATAGAATATCTAATGACTTCTTGATACAATATAAAGAGATTTATAGTGACCACAATTCAATACAGAGAACATTCTAGTGACCAAAACCCAACATGGAGACTTTATTCATTATTTATTTGTAGTTTTTTCAGTCTTAATTAAAGGTTTTGCTCTTTGTGTGTCCATATAGTTTTTCTGCCCCTCTTAGTTTCCATCAATTAATTCTGCCCCTTTCTTGTGTGCCCATTCAGTATTTGTGCTCCCTCCTTATGTCCATTCATTGTTTATGTCCCCTCTTTGTGTTCCCATGCAGCCTTTCTGACCTCTCCTTATGTCCATCCATTGTTTCTGCCCCCTTTTTCTGTCTATCCATTGTTTCTGCCCCCTTCTTGTGTGCCCATCCAGCATTTCTGCCCCCTCCTTATGTCCATTCATTGTTTAGGTCCCCTCTTTGTGTTCCCATGCAGCCTTTCTGACCTCTCCTTATGTCCATCCATTGTTTCTGCCCCCTTTTTGTGTCCATCCATTGTTTCTACCCCCTCTTTGTGTGCCCATGCAGCCTTTCTGCCCCCTCCTTATGTCCATCCATTGTTTCTGCCCCCTTTTTGTGTCCATCCATTGTTTGTGCCCCTCTCTGTATCCATCCATTATCTCTGCCCCCTCTTGTATCCTTTCATTGTTTCTGCCCCCCTCTTGTATCCATCAATTGTTTCTGCCCTCTCTTGTATGCATCCATTATTTGTGCCCCCTCTCTGTGTGCCCATCTGGTGTTTCTGCCCCCTCCTTGTAGCTATCCATTGTTTCTGCTCCCTATTTCTGTGCTGCTATCTATTCTTTGTGACTCTTTGTGGCCAATTTATTAAAATATATCTTTATACAAAAGTCTTACCTGTGTCATCCTTTTTCATTGTTTTCTCTCCTCACGTGAACGTCATGTTGACTTATGGCAAGTCGCAGAGGACTGCGGTGTCAGCAGTCCCTGGGTAAGAAGCGGTGGAGGCGTAGACTCCAACAGTGGATCCTTAGCTCTTCAGTCATCACCGTGGCTTCCAACCCACCCGTTGCCCATCACTCACTGCAGTAAATGCCTGGGCTCTCCAATTTTAGAAATGGACAGCCTAGAGTTTCTGTCGCCACCCCCCCTCCCCTCTCACCAAATGCCACCATAGGCAACTCGCCTATGGCTAGGGCCAGCTCTGCACACTATTCCAATTTAATAGCTATTACAATATCATTATCTCTCCTAAACATCTACTAAAAAAAAATTAATACCACACATAGGCAGTGATTCAGAGTTTGAAAATAAAAAAGGAAAGTTAGACCTGGGCAAAACCATGTTGATTTCAGGGTGGGTCAAATTAGCAAAAGTAAAGAATACTTTGCTTTTGCTTATTGCACGCGGATACTGACCAGCTTCACTTTTACACTGTTATTTAGACTTGGGCTGGGAAACATCACCGCTGAACTATAATACTGTTTGCAACAGATGCAATATAACTTCCCTGAAATCCACATAGTTTTACCCAGGAGTAACTTTCCTCTCTTATTTTCAAACTCTGAATCAGGGCCATATTGTATAATTGTCTTCCTCTGCTGCAGAGAAGACCACCAGAAGAGTTGGACACACACTGACCACTTTTTTTCAGACATTGTAAAATAGGTGATTGTGATTTTTAGGAAGTTTAGAAAACCAAAACAGATGTGACCTGTTTTATCACAACAAATGATCGTGGGAGTGTACACACTCTTCTGATTGGAACAAATCATCAAAAACCATAAAAACAACCCAATAATTGAATTGATAATTAGTTTTAGTTACACATGAACTAAATTTATTCAATATATAAAATAAAATATTTATTCAAAATATATGGTAGTATATAGGTGAACTCTTCAATACATAAATATTAGCTTTGTGATAATTAGTAATGAAAAA
The DNA here is from genome assembly GCA_011038615.1 of Limnodynastes dumerilii. Lineage (NCBI taxonomy): Eukaryota > Metazoa > Chordata > Amphibia > Anura > Limnodynastidae > Limnodynastes > Limnodynastes dumerilii. Next base: position 36,899 of record WWET01001579.1, on the reverse strand, counting down.
AATATAGAACATACGAAGCACACAATGCCCTATTTATTCTTTCATATAATTGGATGTGCTGATAGTGAAGTAATCCCCAGAACTCTGTCTCCATTTATCTCTAGATGACTCATTGGTTTATTCCACTACTGAACTAGTGGAGACATACCTAGAATCATTTCAAGTCTTAAATTCTTTGGATACATCTCAACAAATTACTTTAGTAATGATATACATGACAATAAAAGAGGCCTACAGTCTTTATTCAAATGATCATTAATGAAACCAGATTCTGATGTAACTCCATTGTGTAATTCCACAGTTCTTTATTAGATACATTAAACCAGGGAATTATAAACTGTGGGTTGCGACACAAAAGGCAGTCAATAATGGGTGCACACAGGCCCCAGGGAAAAGGGGGGTCGCGACATCCACCCTGTATTCAAAATGTATGTCCGACTACAGGTGCCAGGGAGAGGATTTTGCTCAGCTGCTGAATGTAGGTTAAACTAAAGTCACATACAGGCAGAATGGCAGAGATAACTCCTCTACCTGCCTCACAGCTGTCAGTCAAGCGGTTTGCAGTCTGTCAGCATCCTGATTGGTGGATGACTATAGTCATTCACCAATCAGAGTGGTGGACAGTCTCATTATACTGATTGGTGGATGGTTGTAGTTTTCCACCAATCACAAATCAGACTGCAGGGAGAAGAATGTCCAGCAGGAGTTGCAGCACAGGACAGATAAGAGTTCTGGGGTCTAATTGATGAAGCAAAAAAGGTGTTAGTCTTCTCGCAGACAAATCATGTTTTGATGTGAGGGGTTTAAATAATTTTTTATTACTTTTTGTTTGTTTTCTTTCAGGAAACATTTGCAGAGAGCACAGCATACAGTGAGCACACAAGTGACCACTATACTATACAGAGAGAACACCACTTACATTCAGTAATTGTGTGCAAGACTGTGTCAGACCACCACTGCAGTGGACTGCAGTTTTAATTATCAACAAACAAAACCATGTTAAATAACAGGGGAGGAGCCAAGTTTAAACTTTGCAAAAATACTTCTAATTGTGAGTTGGTATTTTCTGAATGCAAAGAAACAAAAAGTAATTAAAATAATTTAAACCCCTCACATCAAAACATGATTTGTCTGGGAGTAGCACTTTTTTGCTATTACTTGTAAATTATGGGCCGTATTCAGAGAACCTTTTCACGTGGAGTTGCATGCGTATTTTTAGGATCGGATTAACTGCGCATGCGTAGTAACTTTAGTTACGTAAGTAACGTTGAATATACACTCGTATGTGTCTTAGGCACGGGCATGTGAATCACACTTGGGTACATGGGTACTTAGGTACAAATGGGCGGCGTAGAAATCCATACTTGAAAATTTACATAAAAGTGGGTGGGGGGCATTTAAATGAACGCATGGAGGCGCGGTTATAAAGAATCGCACAGACGGAGCACATATACGCCCGTAAGTACACACGTAAAGAACATAGTAGTCTAGGGACTCATAAGTCCCTGACAGCACGCCCAAGAGAGGGGAGTGTCGGGTTGTTGGTGGGTGTTTCCTTGCTCCGGCCGTGCATATAATTGCGAACAATAAAAAAAAGGTTCTCTGAATACGTCTCTATAACCCAACACAGAAGATTCAAACACTGGACGCAGAATCCCCATTGTGCAGAGAAACTACCATAATAGATAATACCAACATTATACTGTTCTACGGCATTGCAGAAAATATTATTTTACCCAATATTAAATAAATCTTCAAATAGAAGCCACATTACTGCCGGACAGTGTTACAGGAGAGTTGAAACGCATTTTGCTGCACCAGCAACCTTGTTTTTCCCTTTTAATTGTGGGGGTAGGAAGTTGTCTATCAATAGAAAACTATCCCTAAGATTTCCAAATCTCATATGTGCTTTAGTTCAGGGGTCCTGGGATTCTGACAAACTGTACTATTTAGAGCCAATGCAGAGAGGAAAATTACAGAGCTAATTCCCAACTTACCACAAAATACATCAATATGTTATAATAGATCTGCTGACATAATGAATGATTAATAACACTATACCAAGTTAGAACTTTCAAACCGTATGGGTTAGTTAACTCAAGCACATGCAGGGTAACACATCTCTGCTGCTTATGGGGAAAGCTACTAAAAGCATTTATTTCAGCTAAAAGGTGCTTTTAATAAAGGCGAAGAACTACTTAGTTACTTAAGGTGAGAAACCACCTTTGCTCTTTTTAGACACGCCTAGAATAGTTTTGGTCACAGTACCTCTAAAAGCAGTCATGTTGCCCTCAAATTATTGTCAAAGTGAATCGTGTCATCTGAAATGGCAAAGCGTTCTCAGAGAAGTATTTGTGTAATGCACTCTGATAACTCAGAGAGAGAAATGGAACTTCCTTCTAACATAACTAGACAGAACAGAGCAACAAAGGACATGCTTCTTATACAAGATATCTTTTTACTGGAATATGCATACTACTCTGTCATGTAATAAATAAAAATAATTTCCTGAAATAACTAACTACACAATAATAATGTTAAGGGCATAGAAATTATTAGAGATATGAAGCTTATACATTGAATAATGTCTTCAGTATTCTGTGTAAGCCTAATCAAATTTGTAGGGTTAAGTCTAGTGGGCTTTTTCCTCCTGTTTATTATTTCATTTTTTTGTGCTCCTTTGTTATAGAGTAATTTCTATACAGACGAAATTATACTCAACACAATGGATCTGATCCAGACTTTTTGCATAGCAGATGTGCCAGCAATGCAGCAAAAATGTGTACCCTCTATCTAAAGTTCCGTAACTTGGAAGGACGCATTTGAAACATGTAAACGGCTACATATAAGCAAACAGGTAGAGAGGTATAATGCAAAAGTAATTTAAATTGGCTTCTTCTGTATGTATGTATGTATATATATATATATATATATATATATATTTGTTTTTTGTTTTGTTTTTTTGTTTTTTTTATTGCAACACAATTTTTTTTTAAATATATATGAAAATTGCTGGCTTATTCAGTAATGCACACAAAATAAAACAGATTTTTTTTTAAATAAAACTATTCATATTATATATACTCCATAATGTAAGGCTGTCTGATTTAATAATAATTTTATTCTTTAATTAGACTGATTAATAACTATCAACTATGCGTCGAGTTTGTGGGGCTGTGTATTAGCTGTGTTAATGGGTGTCTTATTGAAGAAAAATCTCCTCCATCAGGCAGTCACACCAGTCCTGAGTAGGTGCAGGATTAACTGAAGAAGTAAACAGAAACCTGGCTGCTGATCCTTTTACAGGAAACTCTCAGATTCTAATGAAAATATTGCAGAACACCGCTTTATACCCCTTTACACTAGCATTTGGCACACAAACAGATTAGGCCCTTTGCAAACTCTTTTTATAGCTTGCTATCATACTGCACTTGCATATTGAAAAGATTGCTGCTCCTGCATCTATGTATGTTGTATGTAACTCTGGATCAAGTCTAATGCGGGTAATGTCATCATTGCTAAAAGTGCCCCAAAGTTAATTCTGGGATGATATCTGCCCACAATGGGGAGTAAACACTCCATCCAGTCATAGTGGGCATTTTATGATATAAGGGGCAGCTCAAAGGCAAGTGATGGATAGTGATTTGGGATAGTGGAAATTCTATGAAGTTATTAATATAATGATGTTCATTCAACCCTGACATAAAAAAAAAGAAATTAAATACATGTTTAAAAAAGTCTAAGACTGTTCTAAGAAACATTTATACAAGATATAAATGTTTAATTGAGATACAGTACTTGGAAATCTAGACGAGTTCGCTGATCTTTATCTGCCATTCTACTTGTGTTTCTTAATTTGTATAATAGGCTTGTTTTTTTTCATTGTGTGTATGTGTGTGTGTGTGTGTCTGTGTGTGTGTGTGGTGGTTGATGCTTTTATAGAAAAGATAACTGATGAACAGACGTTATTAAATGTGTGCTTCTGCTTGACTTTTATTATAAACTCTCTGTCTAAGTGGACATAAATGCTCTATATTCATACAGTCAAAGTCACAGACAGGATGCGATTAAACAGAGATCATAGATTTATCTTTATTTTTAAAGAAAGGCTGTTTAATATGGACCCTTTTTCTTACAATGAAATAGTGTCTAAGCAAAAAATATATTTTTATTTACGGTGACTGAGAATACAGTTACAGTCTATGTACACTGGCATAACTTATGGAAAAACTTTTATGATTAAAAAAAAAATTCTGCAGAAGACTTTTGAGTTGAATGGTTTCAAAACTATTCTATTTTGCTAAAGTTATTTGTGTTACTATTCCAGCTCTTAATAGTGATGTGTTACTACTTCCATTCCTTAAGATTTCCCCCACTCTTGTCACTTTTTATTAGTGTAAATCACTGGAGATGGAACAATGATCAATTTTAAATAATATTACAATTATTTACCATACTGGAATTCATAATGCTACATTTATGGCTCCATCCTTAAAATCCTATACAGATTAATAATCATCAGAAATGTCTATATAATTTATTAGCTTATTATGATGTTGAGATGTAAAAAAAATGATCTAAATTATTTTATTTAAAAATATATATTTTTTTTCATAATTCACTAAGAGTACTCTGTTAGATAAACATTTTTACTTTAATTAGAATATATTGCTATCTTTAAGATTATACTCTGTACAAATCCTATCTATTGTTGCTCAAATCATATTTATACCTTGCAACACCTGTGCGTAGTCTATTTCTTTCATGATATAGCATCTACATGCAACATTTTGCATTAGCAAACAAGAATTCACTTTATCATTTACTCTGCTACTGCGACAAGTTGAACTAGGAAAAAATGCTAGGTTAAGGGAAATTATTTCCAATAAAAAACTGTCTATGAGACTGTAAATTTTAAAAGTGAAGGTGACACTTCATTGGAACTTTGTTCCATCTTTCCTGTAGTAAAGCAAGTATAAACGCTCATCTTGGATCAGATGTAACACTGAATCAGTTGAAAAAAATTTCAGACCACAAAATGCAACCTTGCCGTCATAAAGAAAAATCTATGAACCAGTCCTGGGGTGAATAGCCATCTTAGATTCCAAGCGTTACACTATATTGCCAACATAAGTGAGAAACAACCATGCATACCTACATACTAAGTATTTCAAGTAGCGCAAAGTATTTTTAAACTACTTTATATTTTTATACGCATGTTGAGAGCCAAAAAAATGTATAATCACCATTAAATTCAATTTAGCTGTTAACAATGTGACCAAGCTGAGCATAAACAAGACTTATTATTCAACTGAAAAAAATAAAAATGACTAATGTGAAATGTAAAAATACCTGTGATAATGGAGGACCTATTATTGAAATCTTACCGAAATTCTGTTTTTCTGATTAACACTAAAAGGCTACCATTAGGTTAATTCCCACCTATGTTATTGTCCTTTTTGTTGTCTATTATCTGGTTTGCTTTTAAAATATCAGTTTTGATCTCCAGCTTCAAACAACTTAATTTCAACATTTAAAATCAGTTGGCCTGTTAACAACCTAAAACGCTCTATAAACAACCTTAAGGCATCATATTGACAGTCTGCCAAAGCTGTTGATCAATAGTTTACAATAGAAGACAATAGTTTAGTTGCAGGTGTTATTCTAAATAGAAAAATAAATATAACAGGTTTAATTGCTGGCCATGCTTTTTCAGTTTGGCAGCAGTCAGCAATTTGTAAACAATTTAGTCGCTGCACAAATCCAGTTTTTAAGCTGCAAGCACATTTATTATCTCCTACCACTTTCAGGTTTCACTATAACTTCACACTTATGCTGAAGTGGAGATAAATTATAAAGTAAAGTAAACCTTTTTGTTGAGCCGCTTAACAGTTTAATATATGTGATATATAAACAAGGTAAGCAAGATATAAGCCCCCTTAATTTCAGTGCACAACACAAAGAGAAAACTTCCTTGGTAATGCGTAAGTGATAATACAATATCACCAAGTCACATGATGCTGACAAATCTTTACATCCTAAGGCAAACTGTTTTATCTCATTGGGTATTTTAAATAATTTGACTGGGCAAAAGATCACTGCACAAAAAGTTACTTTCTCTAGCACTATATAAGAACAATCTATGACATTTGTTTAATAAAAAAATAGCAAAATGCTTATAACAATAGGTTTAATGTTACATTCAATAAATCCCATAAATACTGCTTGTTTTGGATTCGTAATGTTTTTCTATTGCTAAATAATACATATCAATGATATTCCTAATCATTCAATGAAAGTATCCATAGTCATTTTGGAAATCTAAATTTACTCACATAAAACACAGGTGCAACGTATTTACTGCATCTGCTCTTCATTTATACTTCGCTCAAGGGTCCGCCAAAACATGCTAGGTTTATGGCAATAAGGCACTGCAGATTAACTTTATCTATTGAATGACTTATCACATTTGTATATGTTTTATCCATTATCCCACTGGTCTGGTAGTTATTTAGAAAGCACTAGAAATGTGTTTAGGTTACCTTATTACTAAAGAATGCCTCAAAGAAATGACATCAGTGCCTATTCATCAATGTAGACAGAATGAATAATAAACGCTTCTTATGGAAAAAAGAACAAAAAATACCAAAATAAAAACATCTGCCAATATCTGTGCACACACACAAGTATGTATATATATTTATATATAAATCATATATATGTGTGTATATAATATATATATTATATATGTGTGTGTATATATATATATGTATATGTATTTGTATAGATAGATAGATAGATAGATAGATAGATAGATAGATAGATAGATAGATAGATAGATAGATAGATAGATAGATAGATAGATAGACATTTATTTATTTTTTGGTACAAAAAGTTTTTTTCTATCTCAATCTCAAAGATTCAAATTAATTTGCTTTATTAATCATGATTTCTCATGCTATAATGAAAGTCGGACACGTTGAATAAACGAAAAAAAATCTATCTTTGCACAGAAATAACCCAAAATAAAGACAGGAAATGCAGTGTTTTCCCAATAATTTATTCTATTATTATTTTAAGGTAACTGTTGGTTCTTTTGTTTACCGATATGGTCATAAAGCTAAAGTTTAGGACTGAGATTAAATGTGAGTAATATTCCAAAGGTAAAGAAAGGTAATGATAGGTCAATATTTGGAATGTACAAACATGTATAGAAAAAAAATCTATAATGTACTAAGTGGCAAATTCTGTACTAAATTAAATCCAGTTAAAAGAACATTTTAAGATACAAAGTTAAGTTGATATTGTTGTAGTAGTAGCAGCAGTAATAATAATAATAATAATAATAATAATAATAATAATAATAGTATTTAAACACTTTCATCAAATAAAAAACTAATTTAACAGTTTGTATGTCTCAAGTAACATAGGAAAAAGTAGACAGTGTACAAAAAGTATACAACATTAAAACCCACCAAGTACCTACAGAGCACATTAGGCTTTAGTGATCCAAATGAACAGTGTCTACTCAAAATTGAGGCAACATGGGGGTACTATTCTGCTACCTTGGGCTATAGGGTGGGGGACAATTTATATAAGTTAAAGCATAAAGTTGCACAATCTGGCTCCTTTTAGGAGGAGGGGTTGCTGACAGAAGAAAGACTGCAGATAACTTCCAATGAGTTATACAACACTACATCTATGCAAAAAATAATTCATAATTGAGCAACTGCAGACACCATTACAAATAAATTGAAGTTACTGTAGCATTTGTTGACAATGTAAAGAATAAAAAAAGTCTAGACAAAATCTGTATATTGTTGGCATGCTTAAAATCTATTACTACGCGAACTTCTGTAGACTGTATTCACATTACAACTAAAACACAAAAAGTACTTACACGTGCAATAGAAGGACATAGTTTGAAGGTGTCCTTTTATTATTGGTTAGTATTGCATTGAAATTAAAATTACAATTTTTAACTCATTGCTTGATATTGTCTTTTTAAACTATTTTAAACAATAAAAAAGTCTCTTATTATAGAAAAATAGTATACTCTTTTAATTTGCTGAACAATGTTCAGAAAATATTTAAAAAGCTGTAACTTTGTATGAAACATTTTTGTTTATAAATGCATTAAGCATGTTTCCAAATCATAATGCAAAAAAAAAAAAAAATACACACTTCACACGTGTGCGTTTAATGCCACTTAAGAAACTTGAAAATATGCAAAAGAAAGATCACATATTTAATATAAAGCACTAGTTTTAGAAACTTTATTATAAGTAAAAAATAAACATTAATAATAAAAAGTTATTATATGTTAACCAAGTGTACTACAGATTTCAATATTGTCTCTTTTATTCTATCCTTAAGAAAATCAGTACTAAATTCATAAGAAGGTTGGGGGAAGAGGTTGGGGTATTACTTATTTCTATTAATTCTATTCTTTCTGCAATGATATGATATAATTATATAATTTTGCACTCGAACACACATCACATATACAGCCTTGAAAGTATGTGACACTGTCCAAAAATAAGACTATGTTCAAAATGAACCTTTAAAAACTTTAAGATAGAGAATGGCCTATATTCTATGATGTGGTCAAAAAATATCTAAATCAATTATAGTTTTGGCTAAAAAAGTGGATACAAAGACATTTAATATAAATTTCAGTTCTTCTTGGCAGCATAATTAAGAGATTCTCAATTAAAAACACCAATGTTATAGTCAAAAATGCAACAAGTTATAACAAGTAACTAGAATGCAATGATATATATATATATATAT
>WWET01001578.1:327073-337183 GCA_011038615.1 Limnodynastes dumerilii | reverse complement strand
GGAAAGCGTGCAGAGGATCTGGATCAGGACATTTGTTTGGTTATCTAGGACCAACAATATTTTGTTCCTGTATATATGTCATCTGACACATTGGGGTAGATCCAGAACTCTGCTTCCAATCCGTTTAATAGCGTAGCGTATTTTCGCGTGCGTACCTTCTATACACTCCCCTAGGCACACCCCTTGAATGTACGTACTTTGGCTGCTTTCCGCTTTTCAAAACCTACCTTAACTTTTGACAGCGTAACCACTCACGCCCGCACACGTACGTATAGGCAGCGAGTTACGCCGCTAAGCACGCACATACTGTACGATTTAAATGCAAACCACCGCCTACATTGCGTATTTTAAGCATACTTATGGCTAACGTAAAATTGGCACGCCCCCTCGAACGAATTTTCGCTACTGATACGTGAATAGCCCATACGCTCACAGTTACATTATGTAGCGTGTCATCTGTTGTGTGCATGTGCAGTACATACCAAATCGTGGTTTTACGTATCCGCCAGGCGTAAATTCGCACGGAAGCATTGTTCTGGATCGGCCCCATTGTTTTTATGATACTTTGTTCCAATACTTTCTATAGCCACATGAACTCTATATTCTTGTAAAGGGATACTGTTTCTTTTTTATACTGACGCTGTAAGCCACAGCTCTTAGCAGTGTTCATATTGAAGGTCTGTATTATTGTATAACACAGAAAAGTCTCAGCACTTTCCTATAGATTGCTGCTAAATTTACGTTCACTGAGTTGCATTTTCAGAGCAAAAATGACACATATTGATCTTGAGTCCTGGGTGCAGAGTTCAGACTGCTGGCAGAGAGGCTAATTGCTCTATTAATTTAGACACTTCAAGTTGAAGGAATGAATTGTGAGTTGCAGGTAATTTTAGCCAGCATTTTCTAAAACACATTGAGAGAAACTTTAACAGAAATTCTGCTGTTAGGTAAATAAAATACATTGTACATGTTATACATGTTGATGGAGTTTTAGTCTAAGAAAAATGTGTGGTTTTGTGCATATTTGGTAGAGGTAAAGGCCAAATGGAATTAAACACTTATTGTAGGATATTTAGTGAGAGGGATGTTAATCCTCGCACTTAGGGCAATCTCCTTCATCTATCTTGGCGAAAGCTTGCAGCAGTTGCTTTGTGAAAACTCTGCCTGACTCCCTTTAAAGGACTAACTCACAGAAACACCAGAATTGGTGAAATGCCATATTTATGAAGCAGGACACAAACATAGAGGTTTACAATATAAAATAAGGAATAAGGGTAAGAGATTCTGTTTCTCACAATAATAGGTCTTATAAGTGTAGTCATAATGGGCCAGATACAGAGCTGCGCTTTTACTATGCTGCGTACTTACGCTAGCGTACCTTCGATGCACTTCCCTCGGCACACCCCTCTCATGTACGTATTTTAGGCGCCAGAGGTAGAACTAGCGAGTCATAGGCCCAGGTGCAAATATATGCTTTGGGCTCCCCCCTCCCCCTGCCAATGTGCATTCAGCCCCCCTCAGTATCTCCCATGATGTGCCTCCAGCCCCCGTCAGTATTCCCCCATATGTGCCTCCAGCCCCCCATCAGTATTCCCCCATATGTGCCTCCAGCTCCCCTCAGTATTCCCCAATATGTCCCTCCAGCCTCTCCCCTTGTTACTTACCTTTTTGTCCCTCTTTACTTCCTCCTCCACAGCGCTCTCCACATCACGTGCATACAGGAAGTTCCTGTATGAGCTGCGTAAGCTCATACCGGAACCCCACTGAAAGATGCAACTCTGTATAGGATGCTTCAAGGATCCGAATAAAACTCTGAATCAGCCCCACAATCTTCAGGTGGTTTTCTATAGTATAGTGGTGCCGGAGAGAAGTAACAAACATTCATAAGAATAGGCCAGTGATCAGGGGTGGCTTTATTAGTAATAGACATGGAAACAGTCTTTATCCAGGGGGATCAAGGGTTAGTTATTATGGGCCTGATCCAGAGCTACGCTGTTCGTAATTGCGGCCAGCGTAGCTCTTATGCACTCCCCCTGTCCCGGCGTAATTACACTCCGTTACGCTGGCTGAAGGCTACTATAACTTCAGCTGGTGTAACCGACTGTAATTACGCCGGGACCACAGTGAAATTCCTATAACCCTGCAACCTAATTTGACTGCCTCCCCCCGTCTACCTTTCATAACTAGCGTGATCCCAGCGTGATCCCCGCCCCTTCCACCGTAACTACGCTGCAGTTATGGAAGCATGATCCTGGACTAAGTTTTGCATTAATTACGCCGGGCAACATCTTCCCGGCTCATGTGCAGATCAGCACTACACCCGGCGGCGGGCATAGTTCTGGATCAGGCCCTATGACTCGTGGTTTTTAGACGATCAAAGGCCGTTTTCACATTAAAGCCTTTATCACCTGTGTATGAAGTACTCACTACTTAAACAGGGACAGAAATGGCAGGCAGGTGTTCCATTCCTCACTAGAAGGAGTTAATGTTAAGTTACTTTATAGAAGTTTGCTAACAGCTAGGTGGGAGGGCTGGTTAAGGGTTAGGTGGGGTTAACTAGTTTATTTATTAGATAAAGGGGGAGCTGTAGACATAGCTTTTCTAGATTTTAGTAAGGCTTTTGACACTATGCCCAGCCCCCCTCAGTATTCCCCCATATGTGCCTCCAACTCCCCTCAGTATTCCCCCATATGTGCCTCCAGCCTCTCCCCTTGTTACTTACCTTTCTGTCCCTCTTTACTTCCTCCTCCGCGGCGCTCTCCATGTCACATGCATCCTTTATGTACCTCCGGCTCTGTGTGTGCATGCAGAGCCGGCGCAGTCTCCCCGCTGAGGAGACTGTCAGCGCTCATACAGGAATCCTGTAGGAGCTCTGGCAGTCTCCATAGCGGGGAGACCGCTCAGGATGCGCACACACAGAGTCGGGGCCCATGGAGATAATGGGGCCCACAAAAAACGCAGTAGTGGCTGATGCGGTGGCTGCTTTGGGCCCCATTATCTCTATGGGCCCCGGTGCCGTGCACCGCTGGTAGTTCCGCCTTTGTTAGGCACCTTACGCTTTCCATACCCTGCCTAACTGTACACTGCGTAACCACTAGTGGACAGACTTCACACACGTAAATACGCTGCTAAGCACGCCTTCAAAGCGTAAATAGAGGTGGTGTATGACTGGCACACCCTTTCGTAAGTTGATACACTACTGATACGTGTCTGCCCCTTACGCTATGACTTACGTGGCATAACAACTGACGTGCACATGCACTGTAAGTACTTATGTGTGAATTTATGCTAACGGTTAGCGTAAATTCACTCGCGGACGTTGTTCTTGATCTACCCCAATGTGTCAAAAAATTATGTAAGAATAGTACATTATGGTATAGACCCATCATAGCTGCAATTTCTGTGATTTCTGTTCTACAATATCGAGACTTCTGAGTCCTATTTGACTTACTGGACCGGATGCAGACTCCCACATGCTTTCTGTACATGCAGGAGTCTGTCAGACCCTCCAACATGATCCATTCCATTAGGTACAATATACTCCGCACCTGAGCTTCCAACTGTCACTCACCTGGTGAAATGATTTAACTGATATTTTAAAAAAAACTATTTGTCTCCTCAATAAAGAAGGTTACCATAGTAACTGACAGCTAGAAACTGAGGAGCAGAGTATTTTGTACCTAATGTAATGGGTTATGTTGGAGGGTGTGATGTGTCTGTCCAACAGAGAGAGAGTAGTGAACTCCCCCTGTCACCCCTCTCAGTTTGTGTGAGTAAGTGGCCTGACATCCGTAAGTGTGGATCTGGACCACTGTTAGAAGCTGCCACACGCATGTGGCAGTGTGTAGAATACTTAGTTGGGATAACAATTGTCCCTCACTTTCCAGCTGATGCATGCTGCCACACACAGCAGCAGCATGTGTGCTGTTCGCCCGGGCGATGTGCTCTCTCCCCTCTCTCTGAAAGCCGCCATCTCTGACAGGTATGTCCTTGCTGTTTCCTAGCAGCCAGGATATCAGCCAATCAGGAGAGGGGGCATGGTGGCTGCTGCCCACTGATTAGGCAGCAGTATCTATAAAGAACTGGCAGCTCATACTCACACTGCTGCTATTTGCACAATTTTTGCTGTATTGATTCTTCTGATTACTGAGTGCTCTTTTTCGCTGATCGTTTCTTCTGTTGTCCCTTCCTTTGTCTCTGCTCCAGTACTCTCCTTGCGGTTGCCTGTTTTTGCATTGCGTGGAGTGAGTAAATGGTCTCATTGTTTTGTATCACTGTCTGTCAGGGTGCTGTACTTTCTTTACTTCTGGGTATGATTTCCTTCTGCATTTGGGTTCTGGTTCTACATTATTCCACTCCTTGCAGTCCATGTGTCATTACTAAGATCTGCCACTTGGGGCCAGGGACGTGACCTGCCAGACATCTGCAGCCAAGCCTGTCCCCACCATTAGGGGCTGTAGTGAACACTAGGTTTCCAGTTAGAGTTTGTGCCCTGGTGAGATTATCCTAACACTTACAAACTAAGTTTTAAAAATGTAAGATGAATGTTTTATAATTGTGATGAAATTGGGAAGGTATTAAGAATGTGTAGGCTCGATTTAGATAAGTCATTAGTAATGTGACTTCAGGTTCAGAACAACTGAACAATAGCACAAAATAAGATGAAATAAGTATTTTGAGTAAAAAAATACCCTGTATGTAGTAAAAGGTCCTAAGGTATTTCACGTAGGTTCTGACATTGCTTCTCTCTTTTTCTGAGGTCCATGCTAGTGGAAAGACGTCACAGAACAAGTGAAACATCATATATAGTCTGCATCTCAAGAATCTACACAGTGACAACCACCATATACCTGTCCTGTGCCTGGTTTTTATCCTGTTGGTGAGAGTTCTTGCTTTTAATAAGCATTAGATGCTATGCAGGTGTGTTACCTATGCTGATAGACCCCCTCAAGTTTAAAAGGCACTTTTTCATACTCTTACCAGTGATTGTGTTTGCATGTTGCAGTAGTGTCCTTGGCCATTATTCACAGATCCGGGTAAGTTAAGTGCGGACAGATCCGCACCTAACTCACCCGTCCTGCCCCTAGCCCTCCTTTTTTATGTACCTTATGGCACTTAAGAGTGCCATAGGGCTACCTTATAAATCCATGCAATGTCCGCACGGACATTGCCTCTCCCCGTCTCCCCCCCACCCTTCCCAGTTAATCTAAACCCCCCCCCCCTCCCACTTCTACCTAAAATCTAAATCCCTCCCACTTCTACCTAACCCCTTTACATTACGCCGCCTCGTTCTACCTAAAATACTCTGTGTGGTCTTTAAAGACCACACAGAGGCAATCTATGTACCAAACTGGTACGTAGATTGCGTAAAGGACCTACCACACATGCGTGGCAGGTCCTTTACTAAAGTTACACACCTAAGAAGCGACTGCTTCTTAGGTGTGAATACAGACCCTTGTTCCTGAGCTCTTGTTCCTTTGCCCTGTAAATTTCTGTTTGGATTTCTAATACTTCCCCAGGCTTATACTCAACTTGAATTACAGCAGCGTGCTCTGGCCTTTCCCATGCAGCATCCAGGTTACTGTTTCTGGCAGCATTTGGCCACAAAGTCTTGGCTATTCATCTGTGTCCCTGATTAACTGATTATCTAATTGCCTAGTGCCCAGTGTTCTAATCCTGGATGGTAAAATATTCAAAAGACCCTATGACTGCTGATACAATACATCCTTGGCTTTCCTGTGTTGGTAAAGAAGAATGTACTCGGTTCAGACAACTGACCTAGTATGTTAAGGGCTTGTGTGCTGTGTTTAATCAGCAATTCTGAGGGACTGTGGGCCCATCTCAGTGAAAGAGGATTTTGTTTTATATAATAGTCTGCTGTTGCCCACCATTATTTGCCATCTGTACAAAATTGCTATTGGGATGAATTGTGCACCATACATCGGGACTTTTTTAATTTGTGCTATTGTACTTATACAGTGAAGTACTACTGTACTTAGTTAGCCATTTGTACTCGCTTGTGTTATTCAGTGCATTACTCTGAAATCCAGACAATGCTCTGAATGCCTGATATATGCTTAACAGATAAACATAGACGAAACAAACAGTACATAGTGTTGCCTATTTTATCACTTACTAGAGATGAAAAGTGTATATTTTTGAAATGAGAGATATGTGCAAGGCAGTTCATACTCACTGTACTTCCATTATATCATCAGTTATTCAGGCTTTAGACACCCCTTCCACTCCCAGGAAGAAGGAATAAAATGTACTTATATTAGACTGATATTCATTCAGTAAAGGCAATCATTGATAATATTTGGCAGTAGCAAGTAAAAAGATGAGGAACAATACTGATAAAGGATTAGCCATGGCAGCACGATCTGAAACATTTAGTTACAGTCATAATCCAAAGTTTAACAAGGATGTTATACAGGTGCTACAGATTAAGTGAAAATGTAGAATAAGGAGAATGGGGTAGATCCAGAACTACGTTTGCCGTACGTTTATTCGTGGAGCGTATTTTCGTGCGCGTAAATTCGCTACACTCCCCTCGGCACACCGAAACCATGTAGTATTGGAAATTTTTGCAAGAGCTATAATGAAAAAAAAAAAAAAAAAAAAGTCCCTTTGTTAGAAAGACTGTGGGTCGTATTCAGAGATCTGTTTGATAAAAATACGCAATTATATGCACTGAAGTGCACCCATGACACTGCCCTCACACGGTCGGGTGACTTACGACTGCCTCGACCACCCTTGGGCCTGATCCAGAACTACGCGTCGAAGCGAATTTACGCGTGGCGGACACGTAAAATCGCTGTTTAGAACGCACTGTGCATGCGCACCATAGAAAATCCGCACACGTAGCGTAATTTTGAACGTATGGTCCATTCACGTATATGTCACGTAAATACTTACGTGTGGGCGTGCCAAATTTACGTTACTCGAAAATACGTCTGAAATACGTGAAGTAGGCGGGGGGTGGTATTTAAAGTGAACAGTATGGGCGTGCTTAGCTGCGTAAATTCGTTCAGCACATACGTACGCGTGCGTATGACATCGGTTACGTTGGAAAAAGTTAAGGTAGGGTTTAGGAAGCGTATCTTGACAAAATACGTCCTTGCAAGGGGTGTGCTGAGGGGAGTGTAGCGAACTTACGTGCACGAAAATACGCTCCGCGAATAAACGTACGGCAAACGTAGTTCTGGATCCGACCCCTTATCTTTAAGTGTTCATTTCCGAGCGTATAATACCCCCACCCACTTTCACGTATCTGTCTCCGAACGGATTATGACCACACCCCTTTGTATGTATTTTCACGCGTGCAATTCACAAGTCCGCGCCTACTGGACTTCCGTGCGTAAAATCAACGTAGATTGTGTAAATTTAGTTACTACACATGCGCAGTTCATCCAATCCTGAAAATACGCACGGAACTTCCCGCAAAAATGGATCTCTGAATACGGCCCTGTAACACTAACTTTGAAGGAACTCATGATGAGGATTGTAGTAGGAGGAAGATTCCGACAAATACACATTACAGGGTGATGGCAAATATCTTTAACAGATGATATAGGAGATTGTTGGCACTACAATAGCATAATCGCAAAACAGAATGATACAGAAATAGTCACATAATGAATTTTATGGGGTTAAATTGTATATGTATAACCTTGTGTATCCAGATATTTATAAATGATGTTTTCTTATCGGTGGCTTTTGCATTAAAGGGTTATTAGTTCACTATTAAAGTTGTACATTCTGATGAAAGGAATGGTGTTGATCAGTAAGCAATACTAAAACCATGAACTCTATGCAGGCTGGGGCAATTAAATATAGATTATGCCTTCTGCAGATACTCTGTCTACAGTTATTCAGATCTGGCTAATGAGAAAAACATTTAGCCAAGACTTCTGAACTGATACGAATGCTTGTTAGTCACAGTGCAAATTGATGCACATTTGGAAGAGTGGCTATGAACTTTGGTAATGAGTGCTTTGTTGTACTGTACACCAAAATATAAAAGACACACAGAATGCATGCATATAAACCAATTAAACGGGGGCCATAAATGTGCTCATAACTTAAATAACAATGACTTGTGCTTTATGAAACAGGATCAGTCTAATGCCAACCTCATAGCGAATCATCCTTTACCGATCAACCAGAAGAGAGGTTTAATGAAGCAAATACTGATGGCTATCTAGAGGATTACAAACAAATAGGAAAAAATAAAGATATTATGCACAGAATTGGCAGTACAAAAGATAGCGACTATTAAAGGAAATGCATTACGAATTGTAGCTCAGTGCTTGCACAGAGCAGCTGGTGAGTGAAAGGCACAAGGCCTTTGCTGGCTGGGTTATTGATATGAACATAAGATGCTATTTGCTTTTTAATGTAAAAGTGTGTCCAGTAAGTTCATGTACATCTGTTATTTGTGGAGTGAAAGTCAGTTTATAAATTCATTGTATGATAGATATAAACATCCAGAATAAGTGGAAATACAGTGATGCTATATAGAGACAGTGAGCCTCATGCAGAGTTGTGTATACCTTGCAATCATTTTGCCATTAAAAGCAGGCACGTACAAAATAGACACAATTTCATATATTGAGTTACACACATCGGGGTAGATCCAGACCTAAGTTCGTGTTACGTTTCATCGCTTTCTAGGCATTCCCCTCGCTCGTATGTACTTTGGTCGTTTCCCAAACCCTGCTTTAACTTTTCACTGTGTAACTACTGACGTACGTAAAGGCTACACATACATACCTGTCTATGCGCGCCCATACTGTACAATTTAAATGCCTCGACCCACCTCCAAAGCATAATTACGGGTGTTGTATGGTTGGCAGGCCCCTTCGTACATAGTTACGCTGTTGAAACTAGGCTGGTGCGTACGTTCAGAGTTACCTGGCGTAACATCTGCCGCGCACATGTGCAGTACATACAAAACAGCGGTTTTATGTCAGCGGCTAGCGTAAATACACTAGCGCACTTAGTTCTGGATCTACCCCATCTTTAGGGAAAATTAACCAGCAATAAAAACATCATTTACATTATTTACACCAGGATAATGCAAATCTGTATGCTAATAGTGTATTATTCAATGGAGTCTAGGACATATATTGCATGAACATGTCTTACCAAGCCAACGTCAGAACCTACTAAACCCTTTGGTTGCAAGGTGTCCACCTTCATGGCATGTGACTGAAAATAGAGCGTATTGGTACGCACTTGTTTTGGAGCATGCATGATGCAAATAAAATATCTAATATGCCAAAACAAGTTTGCACCCTTTAGCATGGCCCCTGGTATATGCAAAGGGTTGTTTTGTGGTGATCACATGTTCTATCACGGATCTGGATCCTCAGAATTCAGACTTCTGTGCTGGAAATCTTTCCAATGTTGGGGAAGGGAGTGGATGACATGTACGCTGGGGGGAGGGATGTAGATTGCACAGTAAAGGTTGTTTCCAATGTATATTATGCCCTTACATCTAATTAAGAATTCCGAGCCGTCCACATTATACATGTAAATATTAGGGTAGAGCCCTTCTATTGTAACCCCATACATGCAAGGGAAGTGGCCCCCCTTGCCCCAAGGGAATTAGGATACAACGGGGTTCTGGCTTTTATCTGCAGCTGTGCTCAGAGCTGTGATTGCAGGTCTGGATCTGGTTCTATGATTCTATTATTTCCCAAGATTTATGTATATTATTCATATATTTATTTTGATATATACCAAGTCAAAAGAGGATTAGCCTGGAATTTGAATTGGAATTTTTCTTGTTCTCAGATACACTATCCCTAAGCGTTACAGTTAGTAAAACGGTAATGTATTGTGCTAAATTACAATTCTCATTAAGTCCTGTCAGCCATTAGTAGCTTACAAATGATGGTGCTTGTACAATGCAGAAAGGCAGCTGGAATAAAAACATATTTTATTACATTATTATTCTTTTATATTATATGCCATTGTAAATCCCTATGGCCTCAAGTCAGGGCCGGTGCTAGGGTGTTCGGCGCCTCCCTGCAAACTTTAAATTTGCGCCTACCTGTTTAACAATTTGTCATTAGAGTTTCTAGAGTATAATAGTATTCATCA
>WWET01001578.1:307125-324973 GCA_011038615.1 Limnodynastes dumerilii | reverse complement strand
GCGCTATACAGATTGGCAGCATTCATACAGAAGAATGTATAAACGCTGCCAATCTGTATAGCGTGGTGCGGGGGGATGTCCCTATCCTATCCAGCATGGTGCCGGGATGCGTGGAGCGGGTCACGCAGGCCCTGCCTCAAGTCATCCCGTTGAACTGTGAAACAATAATCTGCACTGCTTATATGTAGATATTTATAGGAGGGGTCAGTGCCAATCTGTATAGCGTGGTGCGGGGGGATGTCCGGCGCCTATCCAGCATGGTGCCGGGATGCGTGGAGCGGGTCACGCAGGCCCTGCCTCAAGTCATCCCGTTGAACTGTGAAACAATAATCTGCACAGCTTATATGTAAATATTTATAGTTTAGGAGGGGTCATTACTCATCAGGGCAATTTTCTAGCACTCTATCCAATCAAAAGAAAGTTGTTCTGATTGGCCACTCATGACTCGTCCAACTCATTCATTTTGTTTGGAAGACGTTTTATACTTGAGAAATAGTATATTTATCAAACATTTCTACTTTTCTCTAATGAGAAACGTACAAGTAGATGTTGTCCGATACAACCAGATACTAGCTACGCTACAATTCTCTGGAATGTACTGGTAAATGATAGCTTGAATTTGATTGGTTGCTATGGGCAACACCTATACTTTTCATTTTATGTTTGATAAATATACCCAATATTAGCTGCCATGGCTTTCTGGTATTTGAATTTCTAACCTAATCCCCTAGGTAGGTCTGTGAAGGACCCTATGGTCAGTGTTTTTGCAGTGTTTGCAGTTCCAAACTGATTAGGATATCAATTGCTTATGCCTCGATGAGGCATATCAATCGATCCCTGGAGCACCAAATACGGTGCTCCAAAATGTAAGGAACCCCACTCCCTAACCCGTAAGTCTTCCCCCTGCAGCCTAACCCTAAGTCCCCCCCCCTCCCCCGCAGCCTCTCATTCGAAATAGGGACAGCCAAAATGGAACTTTCAGCTGTCCCTATTTCGCAATGAGAGGATTCGCAGCGTGGACTCGCCACTAACTGAACACTATAGCATGCATCTGCATGATGATATTTACTTTCCGATGGTATATTGATGGTGCCTTCACAGAATTTCCACCTATAATGTGGTGCTAATGACTTATATAACAAACTTATTTTGTACCTTTTACTTATTACATATATTTATAACTTACTGGTTTTTAAAGAGAGTTAAAAAACTATTTTTTCACCACATTTAGAGGTATTTGGAATCAGCCAATCTCTTTTGTTTAGCGGGCTTTAAACACTATACTATACATCTCAAGCTAAAATGCACACAATTGATCTCATAATACATGAAACTTCATCCAAATATTTCAGCATAAATGACTTTACATTCAAGCCAGTAAATTAACCATAAAAAATAAGGGAAGGGAGGGATTTCGGGGGACAGAAACAAAATATCACAAGAAAGAATAAACTGCAGATAATAAGCACCAATCTGGTGTTGAATGCAACCCAAAATACCAATTGTTTTAAGTCACGACAAAGACAGCTGAATGCTCATCTTGTGGATACAGGGAACGGATGATTGCCTACGATGAGTATCTTCTCTCACAAATAACAGTTTTTTCGTTCTTAATTTTCTGCTAAATTGGAAGCTAACTGCTTCCCACATTGTCATCGGAACACCTGCAGCTGCGCTGGATCTCCACACACCATTTCTTTTAGGTAAAACAGCACCCCGCTTCCTTCATCTCATCATTATGCCTCTGTCTTCCTTTCATTACTCGGCAGCGCTAATGATTCAGGCAGGCTGGACAGTCATTAAGTGACAAGCAAATGATACTGTATGCAACGTGTGACTAATCGGTCTGAACAAATGAAATCACAGACTTGCCTTTCCCATCATTCAATTCACAAACAATAGCAATGTGGTGCACAGCAGGTAGTTCAGTTAAAACCAGCCTTGTAAAACAAATTTCCTGCAGCTGTTTAAGTGCGCTGCCATGGATTTGATGCTTCGACTAGTACACAGCGCCCAAAAGAATTAAAGGAAGAAAAAAAGCTTTGCAAGGGGAGGCAATCTTCTATACATATATTAGAGTAATTAAGGGTTCAGTGTCGTATTGGTATGTTTTTCATTTTTATAGATCTTGTGGATGACTATTGGATTAGCAAAACATGCATAATCATCCCTAATAATGAAACCAATGGGTGTAACCGTTTTGAACAAGCCTTTTTATTAAGAGGTCTTGGGGATCCTTGCTAATTACTTTTATTGGGACAGCAATAGGATACTTACAGATAACCTCTGTGTTCAGCACATTCCTTGAGTCTTTAACCTCATTCTAACAACAAATAAGCCCCTTACACACGATGGCTGCGTAAGGGGCTCAAACTAATTACATTAACACAACATTATAAATGTATATGGGGCATTTTATAAAGGGCATTATTTTTCAATAAATGATGCATAATAATATTAAACACACTGATGATGATGACGATGGCATTTGTGCTATTGTAGCAAATACGCTGTTATATTTCAACCAGATGTCATCACTCACATAAGCAAATTAGCTGCTTTCCACCATAAATAAGGTGTCCATGTTCATTGCAGGACTTTGGGCCGGATCCAGAACCATGTCCGTCTTGTTTAGTGAATTACGTACATCTATGGAAGACGGGCGTAGTTCTGGATCCGGTCCTTTATGCATAATTTAATACCCAACAACGCTACTCTAACTAATTTTTGTTGTCCTTTACTGCATTGGGTAGAAAAACACTTATTTTAGCCATTACGTTACAATATTGCAGTGTGGCCTATTGCCAATGACATTGGACTGGATTCAGAGGTGCGCGTGTCTAAAGTACACAAATATACGCACGCACGTAGCAAGGCAACTCCTATGACACTCCCCTCCATGGACGGTTATTCGGTGACTTACTCTTCCATCGGGCACCCTAAACTGTACGTGTGTACTTACATGCGTATTTTACTTGCGTACATGACTAACCGCGCCCTCAAAAGTTCATTTAAATGCCCCCCCCACCCAAAGTCACGCAACTTAACATGTAAGGAAGACAACCACGCCCCCTCCGTACGGATGTCCCTATGTGCGGTTCAGAAGTCCATGCCTAATAGACTTCCGTGCCTAATAGACTTCCGTGCCTAAATCCTACATAACTCGTGCGGAAAAATTTACTACACATGCGCAGTTACTCCGCTCCCAAATATACGCACGGAAAACCACGCAAAATCGTATCTGTGAATACAGTCCATTGTGTGGTCTATTTACTGGATTCCATTGGCACAATTACCACCACATATTCTCGTGTCACAATCTCAGGAGAGGACGGGGGTCATAGAAATTAGCAGTAGGCCAAAAATATTAAGCAACAATTTAGGCCTTTAATTTCCTAGGAAGCCCCACAATGCAGTTCTGCCCAAAGTCCTCTCCTTACTGTTGAGTTGAAAGAAGTGAAAGAGGAGCCTTATCAGTAAACGCTCCGTATTGGCCACCACTGTTTCCTTTGCAGAGTTGAGGAGGGGAAAAACTAGGACGCACCAGTTGGATGCAAGAGGTAACTGCTATAGACATCCTTACATCTGGGCCTTATATAAGCTGCATCTACTGTAGTTAATGTACTCTGCATAAGGTAACACTACCCCTTACTGTTGTAGGTATCAGTATAATAAATCATTACCAGAAATAGCTCAAACAGAAACTTAGTTATTGAGCCTCTGATTGTAATGAAAAAAGCAGTTGTGTCTATTTGAACCCACAGCCTTCCCCAGTTATATCTCGGAACAGCTCTAAATTAGCTTAAAATTAGTAAATACACATTTACATTATAGTCCTAGCGATGCAATTGGGGAACTAAATACATCAGAGGCTTAAATTAAGACATTATTTGTGATATATTAATGTATTAACTCACCTTGTAAAACTTTATTTCACAAAACTAAAATGTGCAAGAGCTTTGTGAGCCACTGAAAATATAGATTATAAAAAGATCTAGACTTCATTTCTATTAACAGAGATACGCTAATTACAAATACCCATGACTATGGCAGATGAAATAGGAACTTCCCTTTTATAAGTGAATTCTGGAACAGACTATGGATGGAAAACAGTAAATGTGAAAGAAATTGTAATAGGGTTAAGGCGCTGGAGTCATCTTCTAAAGAGGAGAGTGCCAGTAAATTGATAAAAGTGGACCAGAGGGTTAAATAAAAAAAATATATATATATTCAATATACCCACATGGACTACCAGTACATATGATTCTCACTAATAAAACACATTCTAAAAAATCTAAAACAATCATGTATAAAGTTCCATAGGAATCCTAATGTGTAGTTACGTAGTATTTACGCATGTAAGTACTTTAGTCACGGACTTGGGAATCGCACCTAGGGACATACGTATGGAGGGGCGTGTAGACTCTGAATAACTGTAAAAAAAAAATAAGCCCTGTCCTTGAAACACTAGCACAGAGTTTGCTGAGCTCTATTATTATTGTAACAAGCTTGGTGGCTTACAGACTCATTACATTAATAGTGTTTGATAAATAGGTTGCAAATGTGTGGTGGCCAAATGGAACAGAGCCAGAACTGACTTAGCATCTATTCATTAATCTTTGGGATGTAGTACATTAATATCTTCTACTCAGCCTCCCAAGAAATCGAACATTTCATGGATGTGACCACTCTCTAGATATTGTTAATGAGGCAGTTAATATTGTTAATATTGTTAATGAGGCAGGCAAGTATAAAGTCCAGTAAGGTATGCACATTAGCAATGTGATTATCAGTCCCAAAGAACAAGAGTGTGTCAACGGGATTAACAAATTCAATTAAGAGTTGCAATTGCTATTATTTTCTCTTTCTCTTTTCCATGAATTTTAATAGAATCTCTGAACAAAACAGTACTATATTTAACCCTAGATCCAGTACATCTGAAATATAAAATAAAATAAATGTATAAAGAGGAGATGAGGAGTCTATGTATTAGGAGGAGGTATGAGATATATGTATAAAGAGGAGATGGGGGGTCTATGTATTAGGAGGAGGTATGAGGTATATGTATAAAGAGGAGATGAGGAGTCTATGTATTAGGAGGAGGTATGAGATATATGTATAAAGAGGAGATGGGGGGTCTATGTATTAGGAGGAGGTATGAGGTATATGTATAAAGAGGAGATGAGGAGTCTATGTATTAGGAGGAGGTATGAGATATATGTATAAAGAGGAGATGGGGGGTCTATGTATTAGGAGGAGGTATGAGGTATATGTATAAAGAGGAGATGAGGAGTCTATGTATTAGGAGGAGGTATGAGATATATGTATAAAGAGGAGATGGGGGGTCTATGTATTAGGAGGAGGTATGAGGTATATGTATAAAGAGGAGATGAGGAGTCTATGTATTAGGAGGAGGTATGAGATATATGTATAAAGAGGAGATGGGGGGTCTATGTATTAGGAGGAGGTATGAGGTATATGTATAAAGAGGAGATGAGGAGTCTATGTATTAGGAGGAGGTATGAGATATATGTATAAAGAGGAGATGGGGGGTCTATGTATTAGGAGGAGGTATGAGGTATATGTATAAAGAGGAGATGAGGAGTCTATGTATTAGGAGGAGGTATGAGATATATGTATAAAGAGGAGATGGGGGGTCTATGTATTAGGAGGAGGTATGAGGTATATGTATAAAGAGGAGATGAGGAGTCTATGTATTAGGAGGAGGTATGAGATATATGTATAAAGAGGAGATGGGGGGTCTATGTATTAGGAGGAGGTATGAGGTATATGTATAAAGAGGAGATGAGGAGTCTATGTATTAGGAGGAGGTATGAGATATATGTATAAAGAGGAGATGGGGGGTCTATGTATTAGGAGGAGGTATGAGGTATATGTATAAAGAGGAGATGAGGAGTCTATGTATTAGGAGGAGGTATGAGATATATGTATAAAGAGGAGATGGGGGGTCTATGTATTAGGAGGAGGTATGAGGTATATGTATAAAGAGGAGATGAGGAGTCTATGTATTAGGAGGAGGTATGAGATATATGTATAAAGAGGAGATGGGGGGTCTATGTATTAGGAGGAGGTATGAGGTATATGTATAAAGAGGAGATGAGGAGTCTATGTATTAGGAGGAGGTATGAGATATATGTATAAAGAGGAGATGGGGGGTCTATGTATTAGGAGGAGGTATGAGGTATATGTATAAAGAGGAGATGAGGAGTCTATGTATTAGGAGGAGGTATGAGATATATGTATAAAGAGGAGATGGGGGGTCTATGTATTAGGAGGAGGTATGAGGTATATGTATAAAGAGGAGATGAGGAGTCTATGTATTAGGAGGAGGTATGAGATATATGTATAAAGAGGAGATGGGGGGTCTATGTATTAGGAGGAGGTATGAGGTATATGTATAAAGAGGAGATGAGGGGGTCTATGTATTAGGAGGAGGTATGAGGTATATGTATAAAGAGGAGATGAGGAGTCTATGTATTAGGAGGAGAGATATGATATATGTATAAAGAGGAGATGGGGGGTCTATGTATTAGGAGGAGGTATGAGGTATATGTATAAAGAGGAGATGAGGGGTGTATTAGGATATGTATAAAGAGGAGATGAGGGGGTCTATGTATTACTAGGTGTGAGGTATATGTATAAAGAGGAGATGAGGGGGTCTATGTATTAGGAAGAGGTATGAGATATATGTATAAAAAGCAGATGGGGGGGTCTATGTATTTTGAGGAGGTATGAGGTATATGTATAAAGAGGAGATAAGGGGGTTTATGTATTAGGAGTAGGTGTGAGATATATGTATGAAGTGGAGATGAGGGGGTATATGTATTAGTAGGTGTGAGGTATATGTGTAAAGAGGAGAGGAGGGGGTCTATGTATTACTAGGTGTGAGGTATATGTATAAAGAGGAGATGAGGGGGTCTATGTATTACTAGGTGTGAGGTATATGTATAAAGGGGAGATGAGGGGGTCTATGTATTACTAAGTGTGAGGTATATGTATAAAGAGGAGAGGAGGTGGGGTCTATGTATTACTTGGTGTGAAGTATATGTATAAAAAGGAGATGAGGGGGTCTATGTATTACTAGGTGTGAGGTATATGTATAAAGAAGAGAGGAGGGGGTCTATGTTGTCACGAACTGCGAGGAATGGTGGGACCTGTCCCTGGTTTCCAGAGAATTAACAGACGAGCAGGAGTGAAGTAGAATTAGAGATTTTTAATAAGGATGGTTGCACAAGACAGAGTAAATGCTAGTGGAATAGAGTGAGGGTGAATGACCAGAGAGTAGCAGATTGGTGGCCGGACTATGCTGGATTTGAGTGCAAAGTTCAGGATAGCCGGGTAGCTTGCTAACGGGGAAACAGGGTGGCTGGATCAGAACTGAAGTCAGAAGCAAGCTGTACCAGGACTGGAGTGAAGACAGTGCTTAGTTGCACCAGATTGGCGTTCTGGTTTGCACCGGAATGGCATGCTGGGTTGCTGGAACAAAAGGCTACTGGACCGGACTGCGAGGGCCACGGTAACTGGAACCAGAAAAGGACCCAGGACGGTGGAACCGGGACAGCAGGACCAGGATGATGAAACCAGGACAGCAGGACCAGGACGGCAGGACCAGGGCTTGAGACCAGGACGGCAGGACTGGGTAGCAACAGTAGACTAAACTGTATAGCAACAGAATGCTTGAGCTTGATGCTAGGCAGGCATCAAGGGTAGCAACAGTAGGCAAAACTGTATAGCAACAGTGACTTGAGCTTGATGCTAGGCAGGCTTGACTGGGTAGCAACAGTAGGCTAAACTGTATAGCAACAGTGACTTGAGCTTGATGCTAGGCAGGCTTGAAAGCGTAGCAACAGTGACTTGAGCTTGATGCTAGGCAGGCTTGACTGGGTAGCAACAGTAGGCTAAACTGTATAGCAACAGTGGCTTGAGCTTGATGCTAGACAGGCTTGACTGGGTAGCAACAGTAGGCTAAACTGTATAGCAACAGTGACTTGAACCAGATGCTAGGCAGACACAGTGACAAACTAGGCAGATTTGACTTGAATGCAATAGGCAGGAAAACTGTATAGCAACAGTGACTTGAACCAGATACAAAGCAGAACAAGAAATATATGAGTTGGCGCTCAAACCTAGACACTGGCTGCTGCTGTCAATATGTGGACCTCAACCACAAATAAAAAACATAGAGCATAAAGAAGAAGGGGGTATGACAGTGCAAAAGGAAGTGTCTATATTAAATTGAAAGAACCCGTGATGGTCAGAATCAAACCAAACACCAGTATATGTAAAGTTAAATTTTAATACAAATAAGTAAATATAAGTAAAATATAAGAAAAAAAATGAATATATAGAAACCGGTACAAGATATAATTAATATTAAAATGCACACCGAGTGCTATGCAATCATCATGATAGCTGACAAGTAGATAATGCAATAGAGTTCAACTGCATCAACTCTGATAGGGTAAATAGTTAAATTGATGAGAGAGGAGCAGGTTAATAATTGCACAATTCCCGTGTAGAAATGAAGAGAAAATAAAGATTTCTTGTGTTAAATGTGTAATAGTTACAAAAGTTTGGTGGTTAATAAACACTTTACCCGATGTAGTGGGGTGATATCGATCTCCGATCCACGTGGATGATATTGTCTGTCTGTGTTGGGTGGCCAGCCCGGCACGAAGCACGGCTGTCGGGTGGATGTTGTTTTTTTCCAAGATTAGTAGCTCGACTCTCGACAGCGTCCCACTTCTGAATAAGAGGCAAGGGAACTTTCTCTTCAAGCAAGATACGGGCAATTGGAAAGTTTAAAAAAGGCTTCAATACTCGTCAGCAAATAGGTATGCAAAAGTTCTTTATATACCGGTTATCATATGAACCAAGGCAACGCGTTTCGTGTCTGTCCTGGACACTTTCTCAAGCCTAAAAGCATAATGTAATAGTAGTGGAGAGCTCCACCTTTATACCGGATGATTGAGTTAATTATGCGGCACCTGAGTAGAAGCCGACAAGAGAGTAACACTTCATAATAAAAAGCTTATAACAAAATAACAGCTAAGAAAATTTATTAAGATTAAGATTGATATAACAATCTAAAATAGTAGTATACTGGTGTTTGGTTAGTACCAAAGTAACTAGAAAACGAACATGAAGTTAGTTTGAAATTAATACATTTAAGGTTTAGAGATTAGCATAGGGGCAAGTCCACAGAGGGTTAAAACCTCTTTAGATAGTAACAAGTATACCGTCATTGGCATATTCAAATGAGATACATTTGGAGAAACCATTTCTCAAGGAATTTAGTATATAGACACACGCAAACGGAACAAGTGTGTCACAGTTTTCAGCAATAATTTAGTTGTGTTCACAATCGCCCTTTTAGGACATCCATCGAGAATAGAAGGATAAGCAAAATATATAATAAATCCCAAAAGAGAAGAAAGGAAAGGTAAATAAAAAGTAATAAGTGATAATATGGCACTAGGGGAAAGTTAATTTATTTACTTTCACTTTTATTTTATGCACACCTTGATCTTTCTATTACACCCATTCATTTTATTTCATATATTTTATTTATATTTACTTATTTGTATTAAAATTTAACATTATAAAAAAAAAAATCCCAAAAAATAAATAAACAGTAAACTGTAATAATTCCAAATAAAAAGATAAACCGCATATAAACATGTATATAGATAATAATCCCAAAGCGAAATAGTCTAAAGATATATATAATCTTCTAAAGAAAAGATAAGAAAGTAAAGATCTGTTTTTGTTCATAGATATAATTCTAGGATGCATAAATATAGTATGTGGGTGTAGTGTTTTGAACATTAGAGCAAAGAAAGTTCATCTTCGGCTTGTACAAGTAGAGGTGCAAATATAAAAGAAAAAAACATAAGTAAATAGGTACATATAAAGCTCATGTGATGTGCACAAATTACTTGCAAATTTTTCAATTTAATTGATTTATAAATTTTGTTTTATTTTATCGTATTTTTTAGTTTCTGTAGATAAATATTTTTAGAAAAAATAATATTAGATCAAGTCTCATATTGTAAAAAATTATTATTAATTAGATTAAAACATCAAGATGTGCATAAAATATAGCAGAAACCTAAACTTATGAAATTAGTTCTTTGAGGTCTAAAAGCCCAGTGTGGTAAATTCCAGTGCCTCATTGAGACCATCCGGCACCAGCGTCTGCAGCTGAAATATCCATTTGATCTCACTTCGGCATAGTAATCCAAATCTATCACCACCCCTCTGTGTTGGTCCTATTACCTCTATAATGGTAACTCTCAGGCCCTTATGCTCACCCTGCTCACCATTATGAACCTGATTGAAAAGTTTCGCTATAATGTGGTTGAAACAGTTTTTAATAATGTTCCTGCGATCCTCTCTCAACCTCTCCCTCAGTGGTCTTGTAGTGCGCCCCACATATTGAAGGGCGCAAGGACACTGAAGGAGATATACAACGTAGTTTGTTTCACAATTTGAAAAACATTTAATAGGGAAACAAATATTGGTGACAGAGGAAGTGAAAGATGTACTGCGATGTTGAATATGATCACAAGTTAAACAACGCGGTTTACTACATTTGAAGCAACCAATAGGTTTAATTGGGAGCCAATTTAAGGGTCCTGTTGTATCGCTAGGGTTTAGTTTAGATGTT
The DNA here is from genome assembly GCA_011038615.1 of Limnodynastes dumerilii. Taxonomy (NCBI): domain Eukaryota; kingdom Metazoa; phylum Chordata; class Amphibia; order Anura; family Limnodynastidae; genus Limnodynastes; species Limnodynastes dumerilii. Next base: position 314,283 of record WWET01001578.1, on the reverse strand, counting down.
TTTAGTTGACTTGGTGCCAAGATATTCTTTAAATTATAGTTTCTTTTATAAACCATACGGGGTTTGTTACTTAGAACATTCTTAAGAATTGGATCACACATCAGAATATGAGAGTTCTTATTCAAAATGTTCTTTATCCCATGAGATTTATTATTATATTTAGAGATAAAGGTAACAGTCTCTTTAGTATTTAGTTCAGATTCTTTAGGGTTTCTTACAGTTCTCTTATTAAGTTCTATCACCTGAACTTCACTAAATGCTTGTTGTAGAAGATCATCGGGATAACCCCTAGAGGCAAACCTGTCAAGTAGATCTTTTGATTGAGACAGGAATGTATCTTAGGTAGAACAGTTGCGTTTGAGACGGCACAGTTGGTCTTTAGGTATGTGGCGGGTCCATGCTTTATAATGACCACTTTGAAAATGTAAAAAATTATTCACATCGACCATTTTAATAAAGGTCTTGGTTGTGATCATAGAATTTTGGATGGATAGGCTGAGATCTAGAAAGTCTATGGCGGAGTCACCCAGATTTAGAGTAAACTGTAAATTATAAGAGTTAGAATTGATATAATGAACAAAATCCCGAATATCAAAAAACCGTGTATCCCAAATCAGAAACAGATCATCGATGTACCTCGCGTAGATCACCAGACTTGCCCCGAACGGCCCACCCCACACGAGCTTCTCCTCGAATTTGCCCATGTAGAGGTTGGCAAAGCTCGGGGCAAATCTGGTGCCCATCGCGGTGCCAAGCACCTGGAGGTACATCTGATGTTCAAATGAAAAATAATTATGTGTTAAAATGAAAAAAAATTGACTGTAACAAAAAATTTGAAAAATCTTGGGTGACTCCATCATCGCTCTCCAGATAACCTCTCACAGCCTCAACCCCCCCCCCCTGGTGGGGGATGTGGGTGTAGAGGGCTTTAACATCAAGTGTTGCAAAAATGAAGTAAGGTTTCCATTGGAAGTTCTTTAATTTATTTAAAAGGTTCATGGTATCTCTAAGATATGATTTTAGGTTTACAACATATTTTTGCAAATAATGGTCAATAAATGAGGATAAATTACATGTGAGGGAATTAATCCCTGAAATTATTGGGCGTCTATGTATTACTTGGTGTGAGGTATATGTAAAAAAAAGAGAGGAGGGGGTCTATGTGTTACTAGGTGTGAGAATGTATAAAGAGGAGATGAGGGGGTCTATGTATTACTAGGTGTGAGGTATATGTATAAAGAGGAGATAAGTGGGTCTATGTGTTAGGAGGAGGTATGAGGTGTGTGCATAAGGAAGAGATCAGGGATATATGTATTAGCTTTATGTGGGATCTATGGGCCTGATCCTGACTTAATAACGGCTAATTGCGGCATGTGTAAATCTGGCTCTTGGGAAAGCACTGCGAATGGGCGCGGCAGATGTTACGCAACTTAACTCTGATCGTGTGTAACTTGTATGTAACTCCGTACGATAGGGCATGACAGCCCTACGCAAGCCAAAAATACGCATTGTGGGTGGGGGTAGGCTTGTAAATTGTACAGTATGGACTGGGTTAGGCACTTACGTACGACAAGGCGATATGTACAACCAGAGTTACGCAAGGAAAAGTTAAGGTTTAAAATAGGTAAATCAGCTAACGTGCGTGCCAGGGAAGTACCAGGGGAGTGCATTATACTTAGTAGTGCTTAACTCAGGATCTGGCACTATGTATATAAGGAGTAGTTGAGGCGCTAATAGCACACTTGAACACACTAGAACTGGTGTCATTTCAGTAGACTATGGACCGGATTCATACTTACAGATAGATTCCGTATGGCAGTACCATTTTCAAGCAGACGGAAGTCTGCTTATGTTATTAGGTTATAATCCGGACCTTTGTTTGCAGGTTGCAGCAGTGACAGTGACTTAATAACAAAATTTCCCAATTGTAGATGGGAATAAATATCATACCTACCATAACAACTATTTATTAGGTAGGGAAGGGAGACATAGGGTTAGGCTGTGTTAAAAAACGCAGGACTTACCGTGTCAAGAGCTGCCCGTCAGCAGCACTCTCCAAGCGTACCTGCTCTCTGCCTCCAGGGAGGTGCCACTCTCAGTAGTGGCAGCTCCATACATCATGTCCACTGCATGCTTCCCTGTGTATTGCTGGCACCAAACGCTGCTGTCCTTCAGTGCATGGGCGCTGCCATCTTGGATCTGTGCACATGATCTACAGCAGCCAACCAGGAACAAGCTAGGAGAAGCACATGATCTGCAGCAGCAAGCCAGGAGAAGCACATGACCTGTCTGTCCAATCCAGGTCAGGGGCGTTCTATTTAAACCCAGAGCACTGAGTCCGCAGTGCCAGAACAACTTGTTCATTCAGGGTGCCTGGTTCCTGTCTTGCTTCTTGTGAGAACTCTGATTTTAGGCATCTTGCAGCCTGCTTTCCAGCTGCAGCAATCAGCCTGATTAACTTTGCCACTGTTACAGACTGCAGAGTATTGCTCCAGCTTCAAGATCTCTGCTGTTACAGACTGCCTATCTTGTTCAACAGCCTGCAGAGTATTGCTCCAGCTTCAAGACCTCTGCTGCTGTAGACTGTCTATCTTGTTCAACAGCCTGCAGAGTATTGATCCAGCTTCAAGACCTCTGCTGTTACAGTCTGTCTATCTTGTTCAACAGCCTGCAGAGTATTGCTCCAGCTTCAAGACCTCTGCTGTTACAGACTGTCTATCTTGTTCAACAGCCTGCAGAGTATTACTCTAGCTTCAAGACCTCAGCTCTGCAGACTGTCAATCCTGTTCCAGTTCAAGTCACCTAGTCATTCCAGGTCAAGTCTAACCCTGTTTCAGTTCAAGCCACCTGGTTCAGCCCAGGTCAAGTCTAACCCTGTTTCAGTTCAAGGCACCTGGTCCACTCCAAGTCAAGTCTTGCTTCAAGTTCCACTCCTGGCCAGTCCAGGATCAGTCAAGTCTTGTTCCAGTTCTATTCCTGGCCAGTCCAGGTTCAGTCAAGTTTTGCTACAAGTTCCACTCCTGGCTAGTCCAGGTTCAGTCAAGTCTTTATCCAATCCCACTCCTGGCCCAGCCCAGGTTCTGTCAAGTCTTGTTCCAGTTCCACTCCTGGCCAGTCCAGGTTCAGTCAAGTCTTGCTCCAGTTCCAGTCCTGGTCCAGCCTATGTCCAGTTTCATTCCTGGTCAAGCCACGTCAAGCCTTACTATAAGATTTGTTCATGGGTTAGAAGGCAAAGGAATAAACCTTTGCCTTCTAACCCATGAACAAATCTTATAGTAAGGCTCCAAGCTTCCACTACCTCACTGAACCACCACTATCACGTCCCCGGGAACCCAGAGCAGATACCCGCCCAAGTCAGTCTGTGATAGGCTGTGGGGAAGGAGAGGTTAGGGTCAGGCTGTGGAGGAGGGAGTGCTATGCCTTCAAGGCAAAAACAATCATTTTCCCAGCCAGGAGAGAAAGGCCCTATCGAACTAGGGCGGTTCTTGACAGGGACCCACCCCTGTTTCTGGCCCAGGTAACCTGCATTGTTTTAACTAAAATAATCTGCCAAATGGGCCACAGCCGCCACATTAGTTGAAAAGAAAAGAACATTAATAATATTTCCTTTAGATTTTACAGGTACCCACACCGGGGCGCGGAGTCTAACTGGGGCCTGGTTTTCACTAGAGCCTCTGATGGTGAGGATAGCCTGGGCTGCAGGATACCCAGCAGGTCGCAGCCCACGGTGACAGTCCCTGGAGATACCTGGCATGCCACTAACAGGAGCCAGAACCTAGGTGTACAAAACACGTACCAAGATAGTAGGAGCCAGAGGTAAGTAGTAGGTACAGAGAGAGGCACTACTGATGAACAGGATGGAATAGACCTCCCTATTGGTATGCTCTGAGTCCAAACATAACAAGTGTACTGAGAGGGCAGAGACCAGAGGTAATTGATTGATACTGAAAGAGGCAGTATAGCCACACAGGTAGGACTGGCCTATCCTAATGTTATGCCCTGAGCTTTGCCAGACCCCCGAAATAGGTAGGAGGGAAAAGCATACAGAATGCACCTATTGACAGGTGGAGAATTCAGAATGTAGCTGGAGATATAGAGAGCTACTGCAGTACACTCGATACACAACACAAACACTGACAGATGGTAAACTCAGAATGGAGCTGGAGATACAGAGAGCTGCTGGAGGAAGCTCAATACACAGCACACACTCTGGCAGATGGTAAACACAGAATGGAGCTGGAGATACAGAGAGCTGCTGGAGTAAGCTGAATACACAGAACACACACTCCGACAGATGGTAAAATCAGAATGCAGCTGAAAACACAGAGAGCTGCTGGAGGAAGCTCAATACACAGCACATACACTCTGGCAGATGGTAAACACAGAATGGAGCTGGAGATACAGAGAGTTGCTGGAGGAAGCTCAATACACAACACACACACTCAGACAAATGGTAAAATCAGAATGGAGCTGGAGATACAGAGAGCTGCTGGAGTAAGCTCAATACACAGAACACACACTCCGACAGATGGTAAAATCAGAATGCAGCTGAAAACACAGAGCTGCTGGAGTAAGCTCAATACACAGCACATACGCTCTGGCAGATGGTAAACACAGAATGGAGCTGGAGATACAGAGAGTTGCTGAAGGAAGCTCAATACACAACACACACACTCAGACAAATGGTAAAATCAGAATGGAGCTGGAGATACAGAGAGCTGCTGGAGTAAGCTCAATACACAGAACACACACTCCGACAGATGGAAAAATCAGAATGCAGCTGAAAACACAGAGAGCTGCTGGAGTAAGCTCAATACACAGCACATACACTCTGGCAGATGGTAAACAAATAATGGAGCTAGAGATACAGAGAGTTGCTGGAGTAAGCTCAATACACAACACACACACTCAGACAAATGGTAAAATCAGAATGGAGCTGGAGATACAGAGAGCTGCTGGAGTAAGCTCAATACACAGCACACACTCAGACAAATGGTAAAATCAGAATGGAGCTGGAGATACAGAGAGCTGCTGGAGTAAGCTCAATACACAGCACACACACACTCCGACAAATGGTAAAATCAGAATGGAGTTGGTGATAGAGAGAGCTGCTGGAGTAAGCTCAATACACAGCACACACACTCTGACAGATGGTAAAATCAGAATGGGGCTGGAGTCGGAGGAATGCGACTCAAACACCGAGAGACAGAGAGCGGGGCTGGCGGTTCTCACCGAAGTGAGATGCCGCCAGCGCACGCAAATACACATATGGACCAACAGGACACCACAAAGACCAGGAAAGAGCAGGGGCGTCACAACTTTTTTTGGGGAAAGGTGGGGGGCGAGAATTTAGCCTTCCCACTGGCGCACCCCCCCTTGGTGTGTAGTAACTGTATTTGTGCTGCTGCTTCCGCCAAAGAAGCGTGGCTAACTCAATGTGGGCATGGTCAAGCCGTTGGGTGTGTGGCCAACCCATCATGTCTGCAGCCACCCAGTACTCTGATCATGTCTCCAGCCTCCCTCCCAGTACTCCCATATGTCTACAGCAGCCCCCCCAGGATGATTCCCCATCATGTCTTACCGGCCCCCATTATGTCTCCAGTCCCCCTCAGTATTCCCCATCATGTTCCTGCAGCCCCCCTCAGTATTCCCCATCATGTGCCTCCAGCCGACCCCCCAGTATTCACCATAATGTGCCTCTAGCCCCCTTCAGTATTCACCATAACGTGCCTCCACCTGACCCCCAGTATTCCCTATTATGTGCCTCCAGCCCCCCTCAGTATCTCACATCATATGCCTCCAGCTGACCCCCAGTATTTACTATAATGTGCTTCCAGCCTCTCCCCTGTGAGCAATGCTCTATATAACTACTGCTGCAGCTCATACAGGAACGTCCTGTATAAGCGCTGAAGTCTGGTTGCGCTGGCTCTGGAAACTGACAGGCGCCCTTTCCCCTGCTGCACAGTTGACGTAAGAAAAATAGCACCCATCGCTTTTATAGGTAATTATAGAAGCGCTGAGCGCTAGATTACTTGTGTTCTGTAACTTAAAACTCTAATTAAAATGATGCCCCCATCAATTTTTTTGGGGGGGGGCTCCTTGCACCCCCCCATTCCGACACCTCTGGGAGAGAGGAAAGGGTAACAATGGAGAATGGAGGACAGCAGACGTCAAACAGAAACACGAGGCACATGATTCAAAACAGCAGACTAGACGCAGGAAACCAGGATGCTATCACTGGCGGTGAGAGACACATAGTAGAATCTATTTAAACTCCTTGCCGCCAATCAGAGCCTGCCAATAAACACACCCCCAGCAACAGTGGAGTCAGGGATTCTCGGTCCTAAAGACCATAATGTAATAGAACATAGTTAAATGCTGTCAGAGTTACCTTGACAGCGTGCAACAGTAGAGCTATCAACAAGTCCGTAAAAATGCCTTCCTTAATTAACATGTTTCTATATAGCGTCATCAGGTTGTGTAGTGCTTTACAATTTACAGAACCATAACAAGTAGATAAGTCAGAAAAAATATATTACATACATTTGCAAATATATGATAAGCCACCAGCCACTTACAAAGCATGCAAAACAGTCAATTAGCGCTTAAAGTATATTTAGTTTTTATTTATTAAAATAATTCATACTTGTAGCACATACAACAATAACACTAAAATATATGTATGGTAACAGTAATTCATACAAATAAAAGTACTCAACCCCTTAGACACTTTCAGCTAGTGTCTAACAGAGGTTGAGTACTTTTATTTGTATGAATTGTTGTTACCATACATATATTTTAGTGTATGTGCTACAAGTATGAATTATTTTAATAAATAAAAACCAAATTTACTTTAAGCGCTAATTGACTGTTTTGCTTGCTTTTTATGTTATTGAGAGACTCTCTTTCATACTGTACATTTAGCAGCTGAAGTATATTTGCTAAACTCTATCCACCACTTCAAATAGTGCTTAATCATTTGTTTACTTACTTAAGCTTCTCTGTTTTGTTTTGGAGTTATCTAATAGTGTCAGAGTCCCAACTTTGGGTCATATATCATGTATTTTTAAATTAAGAGCTCATCCCCGGCAGAGGTCCCCAAGTCTCCAAAACAGCTACTCTGAAACAGCGCCCCCTGTCAGCTGCTATCCCAGACAC
>WWET01001578.1:287968-306583 GCA_011038615.1 Limnodynastes dumerilii | reverse complement strand
ATATATATATATAATACAGTAGAATTCGGTTTGTTTCTATGAGAACATATCTTACATATAAGCGGATATACTGAGCATGCCTAGAACTCAAAAATACAAACATAAACCATGGCTGACTGCTTCTCAGACACAGATGGCTGAGTTAGGACTGACGCACGGAATGATTCCCGCATGCGTGGCTAGAGGGTCAAGACTGCAAATGCAAAGGAGCTGCACATGGTTTAGTGCTTGCTTATGCGTCTTGTGTATATGTTTTTGATGCCATTAAACCTTTAACACTATAGAAAACATTATTTTTTTGTTAAATAAAACATTAAAATAATGCTTTATATAAAAGTTGATTAAAATGAATAAAAAAAAATTGTTAGAAAAATAACAATATAATAAAAAAAAATGTAAATATAATTTATATTTATTGTATACACAAGTAGCTTGTTGCTCTAAGCCACATTTAGGGGTAAACTTACAATATGGCATTATTATATTAGCAAAAAAACAAATCACAAATTTCAGATAACAGTGTAGAGATAAATACAAAAAGTTTTGAGTTGTTAATCAACATTTGCATTTAGTTGCAGTTAAGTAAATGCTGATTAACTTTAAGTACCTAGATGACCTCCGTGTGGTTCACAGTAAGGAAACACATCAGAACCTAAATCCACGCACCTAGAGAATCATTCATATGTGGCAGTTCTGAGACTAAGGATGGGGTTAACATTTTGTAGTATCTCAGAATCGCTCTTACAGATCTTGTCCATGCGTATATTTAAGTACATTCTCAAATTCAATCTTAGGTGTGTATCAGGTCCTATGACCTCATATGTTGGGGCACAAAAACCTAAAGTCTCAATATATCCTTAATGGCATTACATGAGAATCTACCGAGGAGGAAAAGGATCTAGGAGTCATTATTTCCAGTGACTTAAGGTAACCAAGCAATGTAACAAAGCAATGAGAAAGGCAAGTCAGATGCGTGGTTGCATTGAGGAATTAGTAGCAGAAAGAGAGAAGTAGTGATGCCCCTTTATAGATCGTTGGTACGATCTCACCTAGAATACTGCATTCAGTTCTGGAGGCCATATCTCCAGAAAGACATAAATACATTAGAGACTGTGCAAAGAAGAGCAACTAAAATGGTCCATAGCCTGTGTCACAAAACATACCAAGAAAGGCTAGAGGAACCAAACATGTATAGCTTGGAGCAGAGAAGGGAGAGGGGGGACATGATAGCAGCTTTCAAATACATCAAGGGTTGTGAACGGCTAGAGGCTGGTGGCATTTTTCAAAAGAAAAGGTGTAATAGAACACAGGGGCATGAATATAAACTGGAGGGTGGTAGATTCAAAGGAAATATGCGGAAAAATTACTTCACTAAAAGGGTGATAGATAAGTGGAATATTCTCCCATCTGAGGTGGTTGAGGCCAATACAGTTTAACATGTTTAAACATGAACAGTTTAAACATGCTTGGGATAAATATAAGGATATCCTAAATTGTAAACTAAATTGAGGGTAAATAGGGTCTAGGGTCAGTATAGTTTTGAATAAACAAATGAGCAAACTGGATGGGCCATGTGGATCTTATCTGCCGTCACTTTCTATGTTTTTTATACTGGGTTCATTGAAAGCATAGTTCTAATGAGAGACTATTGAATTATTTCTACAATGTTTTGGCTCAGAGCTGATTTTGATATGTTGTGGTCATTCTTTGGACTGTGAATTGTTTCAAAAAACACATACTTGCCTTTAGATATTTTGTTACCACGGGCGCTATTGGTAGCACTTTTAATAGAGAATACTTTTGAAGAGCTTGGGTATAGTCCAGACTCTTTTTTGAGGTTGAGTGAAAACACCTCATCAGGCAGGGTTAGCCATTTAAATTGTACAGTATGGGCGTGCTTAGCGTATTTTCTCAGCGTATTTTCTGCGAATTTTCGTACGGCCGACGGTCGTACCCAGTGTAGGGTATAGCCGCCGTAAGCAGGGACTTTACTATGGGAGTGCTAGGGGCGTGTAGGTTGATACGACGAGCGTATTTTCGCATTCGCCCGTCGTTGCGAATTTTCGTAGCGCTGGATCAGGCCCCATGTGACCATGTTTGCAGACATCTCTGTCTGTAGTCTGTGCTGTGACTGTGACTGAGACAAGGAAAGTGAAAGGAAGCAAAATGTGTAATGCAAGGACATAGATGGCTCCCCCCTGTAACCACCTACATTTCCCTTTCATAGTCACTACTGTTCTTGCAATATTTAAGTGAAGTAGAGAGTGGCAATGACATCCTATTTGTTCCTGGTGGTGGAGCTTGCATGCCTGGTCATGACCCTATGAAGACAGAAAACAGACACGCTATTATTTAATAAGGTTATGTAAACATGAAATATAAAAACATGTTACAATAATCGCACTGAAGTCACACATAAAATCCCAGATCTAAACTAGATATACACAAAAAACTAAAAATCATATAAAAAGAATTGAAAAAGCCAGAAACCACTGACAATTCTTTGATAGAGCCACACATTTAATGAACCATGCCATATACACAGCAAATATAGGCAAATACATCGAGATGTAGACTCGCTACACCAAAAAGTCAGAATTTATGCAAAATGTGTTGAAAAAAGGCAAAACCATATTAAATGCTTAGTAAATGTCTTAAAAATGTTGGATACACACACACAGCTCCACGTGCCAACGAAAAACCCAGATCACTTAAATGCGCACTCCCTCTTCATTAATTGATCCCATTACAATAAAACATAATACTTTGTTTGAATCTACATTAAAAACTGTGAAATAATTTTAAATCCATAACAAAGTGAGACACAAAACAAAACAGTGTATATAAAAACAAACACAATGAGTCCCTCAAGCGCACTTTTGTGTAACAGGCTTCCTGGTTTCTAAATAGACCTTTTATTATCTTGCCTGCAAGCAACATTAACTAGCCAAAAATGTCTTAGAGCATCTGTTAATATTCTGTAGATTTATGGAATACTTATAGTGCAATTAATTTACCAGATGCCTCAAATTAAGCTGCATAAACTTCCTTTGTACCATTCTCTACTCATATGGACTTCCGGTTCCATGGGCTCTAAAACCCTATAAAGTTGTATAACTATGTCAAGTGACTTGATTTCTTAGTTATTTCATTATATATTTTTGGTGTTTATTATTTATTTACATTTAAATTTTAAATTTTCTATTTTAATTACTATATATACTTTGAATGATGGATCTTACGGCAATCACCAATATGAACACTCACTATAAATATAATAAAGTCTTCACATGAAGGCAATTCTATTCCAAATTATGTATAAATGTGTATATTTAAATCTCTTGCTTTGGGTATAATATCAGATGTGATAATGCTTTCCCTATTTCTAGTATCCCAGCACTGTGTTAATTATAAGATGCCTTTAATGCAAATTTAACAGCTGCTGGGTTAATATGTAATTAGAGCAATGTGCTACTGGCCAAAGCTGGAGCAAAGGGTAATTAATGGCTATGTTTAATTGTCATAGCGCCATTTAGCAGACAAATAATCATATATACACACTAGCAAAAGTCCCCAGCTATCCCCTGTGTTTTAATCCTCAGGTTATTAGGATCACACCGCGGAGCTGCTTGACGATATGTACAGTTTTTGTTAATAACGTCATTTATGGCCCTAAAAACTTAGCTTCCAACATTTAAAATCCTGAAATTGAGACAAACTGAGCTTTGCCCCTGTTGCTCCCAAATTCCACCCACAACTGACCTTATTTGTTCAAACCACACCCTCTTTTCGTAAGTTCCTCAGCCTTTTTTGCGGTCCAGAAATCGGGAAAGTCCCTCCTAAATTGGGATGTGGTTTAATCAAAATCCATCCAAGTGGAAGGTTCAGACAACGTGTCAAAGTTCTGCCAAGCATACACCAATGGGAGGTCCCACCGGAAACCCCAACCCCCCAAGTATGTTTTATGGAATCCAATGTTATCACTCTGTGACGTTTTCTTCCAAAACCCTCATTCAAATTAAGCTCAGCCATCTTTCTGGCCAAACTCCGCCCACAACTGATCTTATTTGATCAAACCACATCATGTTTGATATAAACCCCACCCCTTTTAGAGTTTTGGAGCCCTGGCCCTTAAAGGGTGAATTTTTTTAGTTGAAATTTCACCAGTATTTTATGTTAGATAATGAAGGGTTTGTGGACCAAGTGTCGTCCAGATCCAGCAAGCCATGCAAGAGCGACAATTGACAATACAACTCTGCACCTGCTGTGTGGTCTGGAAACTGGGACAGTGATACTCCGTTAACAAGGCATGGACCCAGATAAACCCTGGTCAGGTGACTGTGGGGGAATGGGTCAACCCGAGTTGTGATCCCTGGCTGGGTCCACGACCCTGGTCGCTACCAGGGTTATTTCTGGGCTGGACCCAGATACACTGCAGTGTGAAAGGGTGTTCCTGGGTTATTCAGGACAAAGGTACTGTGTATGAGGATTTCATACTGCTTAAACCTGGGTTTATTATCCTATGTAAAAACTGGGGCATTTTCTCTGGGCACCTGCTGGGTGCCCTTTAACATGTGACATGCTGGATCAGAATCCCTATGTCAAAGTTCTACCCAGCATACACCAATGGGAGATCTGACCAGGAACCCATCCCCCTAAGATGGGTTCCTGTGAAAACGGGCTTTATCATATTAAAACGAATTAGTCCATATTTACAATGCTATCATCCCCATGGAAACCATGGCGACGATCGCATTAACCCTCCTGATCACTGGCCTGCTCTAATGAATGCGAACCGGCATTTACTAAGCGTTAGCGCGGATTTTAACAATCTGCACCGACACGTTAAATAATGCCATCTGAACATTGTGTTAGGGTAAGAATTCCAGCGGCCTCCCCATATACCCTCCTTTTCCTACCCCTAATAGCTGTTACTGGGTGGAGGAAGAGGGGAGTACATATCGGGAGACCGCTGGAATACAGTTAAGTACAAAAACATTAAAATCTAAGTTAAAAAAAAAATAGGAAAAAAATATACATTAACTATTTCTAACTAATTTTTACCTAATAAACATATTTCATAAAAAAAACCACAAAAAAAATAGTAACCGAAGCTTTTAAACTTACCTGACCGGGCGCGCGTCTGTGTCTGATCCCGGCGCATGCGCAATGATTTTGCCTTTTGAAACTCGAAATTTTACAAGTCCCAAAAGGCATCTACTGCGCATGTGCCTGGACTCCATAGCTCAACGATGTCAACGAAAGACTCGCTGACCAACCTCACCAGAGGGGTAACTATTAATAAATACTTCCCGCGGTCCTGTTAGGCTCGCTGAGAGGCACAGTGAGCCTGGTTGCTATCATATCATTGCTATCAAGAGCCCATTATATTTTACTTCAGGTGTCACAAACAATGTTATTACCTCAGCATACTTTCTGTAACAATCATAGAAATATTACCCTTTAAAAAAACACTAGTCAACAAGTTTTAATATAATTGCATCAAATTGTGTTTTCTATGCTGAATTCAAACATTGTTTTAGTATGACCATCATGTAACGATTTTGAGTGAAACGTACAAAAGAAGAAAAGAAGCTGCACATCCCAGAGTCAGAGGGCCCGATTCAATTGCCGGCGAAGTTTTCAAAAAGTTTGCGTCGGTAAAAATACGACGCCTTCGCCGGCAATTGATCGATAAAAATTTGCCTATTCAATTATTTTTTTACCGCTGCGCTAAAACAAACAAAAAATCTCTCTGTTAACGCCGCAAATCACCTCCTGCTAGCAGGAGGTGCCCGGCGCTACTGAGAGGCTATTACCCAGTGCCTGAAATCACGTTCTCATGATAATTCAGGCACTGGGTAATAGCCTCAGTAGCGCCCGGCAGTTCCTGCTAGCAGGAAGTGATTTGCAGCGTTAACAGAGAGATTTTTTTTTTCCCTTATAGCAGCTGCTCAGCATGCCCTGTTGGGGCACAACATAGGGCAGCGTTAAAAATCCGCACCTCTCATAGGAGCGTATTTTTATCGTTAAAAAAACGACGTATTTTTAACGCCGAAAAAGAATTGAATTGCAAAAAAAAATAAAGCCGGTAAATTTTAAAAAAAAATGCGCTAAAAATACGCCGGCGAATGATTTTTTCCTATTTGAATCGGGCCCTATGTCTGTCCATATATAAATTAGTAGGGTGCTGCCTTATGGAGTAAAATAAACCAAATATGAAAGGAGAAAAGGGAAGGAACAGAGAAGTACTCAATTTATTAGGCGCATATAATGAGGTTTAATTCTCTCAGGAGAGGGGAAGGATCCGATACAGGGTCAAATTATCACAAATCCCCAAAAAATGATTATATAAAACATTTTATTGAGATGTTAATTAAAACAAATAAAAGTTATAAAAAGAAGGCAAATATTTAAAAAGTTGTCTGAGGGGACTTCCGGTGCACGGGCCACTCGAGGTGGACGCACTTTTAATGAGCTCCGTGCCCCAGACCATTTCCTAGCCCTTCTTCCCCTGAGCGGCAGCTTTAAACGGGATATCGGTGGTTCCTGGAGGCAACGGATAGTGTTGGGCAAGTGCAGAGAGACATCCGGCTCCCTGACAACGTTCACTGGAAGTCCTGGCCCTTGCAGCAAAGGGCGCGAAAGCCGCGACTCCGCCATTTTAGGCCTAGAAGTAAAGCGTGGAGTTGCAGGAGGAGGTGAGGGTACATTGCTCTGCCCTGGAAAACCCTTTGGACCGGCAGCTTGGCACTCGTAGCGGGAGCGTCGCATTGTGAGATCCCCTGGGGCTGGGAATTTGAGGGACTTTGTTCCGGCGTGCCTGAATAGGCAGCATCAGTAGGGCTCCATAACCAAGGAGGTAATCGACTACGTATATCACCTTGGCTGAGTGTGGTCTTTCCTGGACATGGTTCCTCATGTGATCCAGTTACGGCGTGCTTGAATAAGCAGCATCTGTTAAACCCCACAACTCACAGTCCGGATAACCTCCTTTTTACTCTTAATATTTAACCAAAGAGCGTGGCTACTTGTCTGCTTAGTTTTCTCCGGGTGTATGCTGATAAGTATATTTAACTGCTATTTTAGGTCTTACAGGTTTGAACATTCTCTGAGGTCTGTTTTTGGGGGGTCTTAGATATACTTTTTGGGGGGGCTTAGGTTAAAGGTAAAGCTTTACTTGCTAAACATGTAAATTGCAATCTTAAGCTAAAAGTAGTGACCTACTATATCTGCAAATACTAAGGCGGTCACATATGTGCAGATACATACCAGGATAGGCCTGATCTTCGTGGGTGGCTGATTCTCTGTGTGGTCTCTAGCGGTTCTCACTGCATTGTATTATCTGCTTAGGTGCTGGGTCCTTTGGTCGGTGCTACCTATTGTCCCTTAATTATTCTGCAGGTTATGAAAAGGTATCTGGGAGCTCCTGGGGACAGTACAATGGGCAAGCCACGACAAATAGCTGCACAAACAGTAGCGGCCAAATCTAACTCTCCTTCTCCACCCTCCCCAAAACAATCCAAGAGCACCATGGCTGATCTTATTGAGTTTCTTCAAAAAGAACTACACGAAGCTTTAGGCCTACCTTCCTTTATGAAGGACATGATTATAGAACGGGCTCATAGATTGGGTCCGGAGCGTACCAGTAATGAGGGGAGACCCAGAGCCGTCATTGCCAAGTTTTTAAATTTTAGGGAGAAAGAGATGGTTCTCAGGGCTTACAGAGCCACATCAGGTTTCAAACTGCGAGGCCAGACAGTGCTTATTTTTCAGGATTTTTCGCCTCAGGTGGCACAGAAAAGAAGAGCGTTTGCACCCATATGTACTGCTTTACATGACCATTACTTTAGATTCACATTGGCATTCCCAGCGAGGCTTCGAATTACACATGATGGTCAGGTACACACTTTTGATGACCCCCAAAAAGCCAGGGAATTTGTAGCTCACTTTGATCTACAGAGGGGTGGAGCTGGTACTAATTCCTCTGAAAAGTGATGAACCAATTAGGTCACTACGTTAATGTTAATGTTAACTTAAGTTAACATCCATTAGTAATTGAAAATTGCTAGCTTAAAAATAGTTCAAGGCCACTATGGCAAATTTAGGTTAATTTTAGTTATGTTGTTGTTTACCCAGCTGTTTGTGCCCCAATGGAGGGTTACAATAGTTAATCGGGAGGAAAATTTAGAAAATGGAGTTTTATGGAGCAATGTTTTTTGTTATGTTTTTGGCATATACAATGTATATAAATGTTGGATATTACAATGTGCGCAATTCTTTACATATATATTTCATTCTGGTGAGTGGGATTTCTGGACGGATGCTGGCTGGCCCTTCTTTCTTCCGGGGAGAGAAAGGGGGTTTAACTTATATGAGGTATGTTCAGCGTTGTCAATTCAGATGGGAGCATGCAGTCTCTAACATGGCTGGCCTTATATCAGAAGGTTCTCTTTCCGATGGTATGAACCCATCTCCTCCAATTATGCCCGGTGTTCAACTGGTATCTTGGAATGTGGGAGGCCTCAACTCACCCATTAAAAGAAAAAGGGTTATTAATCATTTAAAGACCCTAGCCCCTGACATAGTATTTCTGCAGGAGACCCACTGGTCCCAGCCAACAGACCAATTAAAAGGCCCGTGGATGTCCGAATGCTATAAGGCAAATTATATAAACAAAACACGTGGGGTCGCAATCATTTTTTGTAAAAAACTACAATATGAAATAGTGAGAGCGGTTTCCGACCCTCAGGGTCGTTACTTGCTTATGGAAGTTTTGATTGGGCGTAGTACATATACCCTGCTGAATATCTACGCGCCGAACTCCCCACCGCATGAATTTTTTAATCAAATTTCTAGTCTGCTGTTGCAGTCGGATATGACTAATCTGATTGTAGCAGGGGATTTTAATACTGTAGATGATCCTGCCATGGATAGATCACCTCCCCCGAAGACAGGTACACCTTCCATGCCCAATCATATTCAATTCTTGAAACAGACTCATCACATTTCAGACCCTTGGAGAGTATGCAACCCTTCGGACCATTCGTACACCTTCCACTCGGCAGTACATAGATCTTTTTCTCGCATCGACTGTTTTCTTTTGAGCGACCACCTATTCCCCAGGCTCGGGACTACTGACATCCATACTATAGTCATATCCGACCATGCTCCTATCTCTATGTCTCTCCATATACTTACTGGCCCGATGGGGGATAGGATGTGGAGATTCCCCTCCTACCTATATAACTCAGATGACTTTAGGAAAACACTTGTTGCTGAGTGGACGCTGTTTGAGTTTAGTAATGGCCAACACAAGGATACCCCGGTCCTGTTTTGGGAAACAGCTAAAGCTGTTATGAGAGGATATATTCTCTCATATCAGGGGCGGAAAAGAAAAGAATTTCAGGCAAAATATAAAATACTTTATGAGGCCACAGCTTCGGTATTTAAAAGTTACGCTGAAAACCCTAATGATCTTAATCTTAATCTATATAAAGAAACCAGACAATTGCTGGAAAGCTTTCTCACCTCCCAGGCCCAAATTAAGCTGGACTACAGCAAAAGTAAATTTTTTCGATGGGGAAATAAGCCAGGAAAGATCCTTGCAAATTTGGCAAAGATCCAAAGAAATAAACACAATATAGTTAGGATTACTAATCCCTCCAGTAACAAAACATTTACTTCCCTCAAAGACATACAAACTGAATTTTACAATTATTACTCTTCTCTGTACACAGCTATCCCTAACTATCCGGAACGTAGAAGGGCGTTATTTCACAAATTAGTTTTCCCAAAACTCACCCTGGAGCAGATTACATTCTTAAACTCAGCAATTACAGAACAGGAAGTAACTAAAACTATAGCTTCCCTAAAAAACAATAAATCTCCGGGCCCAGATGGATTTTCTGCGGAGTTCTACAAGATTCTCAAAAAGGAACTCACGCCTTCCCTGACCAAATTATATAACAGTCTCCATTCCGAAAATCTAACGTACCCCTCGTTTAATAAGGCCCACACTATTATTCTTCTAAAGCCAAATAAACCGGCCCATTTGGTAACATCATATCGTCCCATCACCCTGCTTAACCAGGACTTTAAACTGATAGCTAAAATCATGGCAAACAGGCTGCAAGCTATACTCCCTAGCCTCTTAACTCCTCACCAGCTGGGTTTTGTCCATGGCAGGCATTCAGTCAAGGCAGTACGTACGGCGCTGGCGGCAATAGTTTCTTGTGGACGGGGTGTGCCTTTGGGGAGCCCAGGACTCCTGCTAAGTCTAGATGCGGAAAAAGCGTTTGACCAGGTGTCCTGGGATCACTTGCAGGACATTTTCGCTCACAGGGAATTCGGGGAAAATTTTACAAATTTCATTAGATTCATATACTCGGAACCCAGTACAAACTTATTGATTAATGGCTGTAAAAGTTCCTCGGTGGGGATGATGAGGGGCACAAGACAGGGATGCCCCCTGTCCCCCTTGCTCTTTAATTTGGCATTAGACCCGCTGTTGCGTCTGTTACAGGCAGATCCAGAGTTTTATGGTATCAATATTGGTTGTAGGTCCGTTAAGATCACTGCGTTTGCAGATGATCTCTTGCTCTATGTTTCCAAACCTGTAATATCGCTACCACGAATTTTTGAAGCAATAGCGGATTTCGGGGCTCTGTCGGGCTTTACTATAAATCAGTCCAAATCAATGGCGCTGTGGCTGGGACCAGGGGATCGTCCAACTTGGCATGCAAAATTTCAGGTGACTTGGGTATCTCACTCCCTGACCTATCTGGGTCTTACCTTATCCAAAAACATCCATTCCTTATACAAAGATAATCTGGGGAAGATTATTTTGGGAGTTTGCGAATCTATGAAGAAATGGGCCACTCTCCCACTGTCATTTTCAGGGAGGGCGAGTTTAATAAAGATGATGTTATTTCCTAAGATCTTATATCCTTTGCAAATGCTACCGGTGGTGTTATCCAATGAGGATGAGCGAGTGCTCAATAAGGCATTCAGACAATTCATATGGCAAGGTAAAAGATCAAGAATAGCGTTGATCAAACTGCAACAGCACTGTAACAATGGGGGAATCAATTTCCCCAATTTGAAACTATACAGTTATGCCAGCAATCTGCGGTTTATCCGTGATTGGATCCATGATACTTCTTATTATGCAAACCCCCCTTTAGAGCAGTCGTTCATTCCAGATTTTTCCCTGGTCTCCTTTTTACATTGCAGCCGTTCGGCTCTGACTCAAGAGATTCAGGAGAATCCAATTCTCATGTCGGCTTGGTCAACTTGGAAGGGAGTTAGAAAACGAAAGGGTTTAAATAGCCAATATTCACTTTTTTTACCATTTTTAAGGAACCCTGAGTTCCAAAATGGAAAAGCACAATATCCCTTTACTCAATGGGCAAGGAAAAATATCACCTCGATCAGAAATCTTACTTTCCCTCACCTTAAAACTATGCTCTCAATAGCTCAATTAAAAGAAAACGTAGGCATACCTATTATACATGAGTTTGCTATGCACCAAGCTATCCATTATACGAGTAAGGTGGTTGGCTGTTTAAAAGAGGAGGATTGGCGCAATGATGTGGATAGGATGTTAATGAATCCACCATCTGAGAGAGGTATTATCTCCACACACTACCAGGTTCTCCGTGACACTTTAGACCATACCAAAATAAATGCTGGTTTGGCGTATTGGCTGACCATCTTCCCAAACCTTACAATGGATGACCTACTTGAAATAATAATGTACTCGAATAAGGTATTGAAAGCAGCTACATACAGAGAAATGATTTTAAATATTTTCCATAGAGGGTACATATCACCGGATAGAAGGGCAATGATGGGTTTGGCTGCCACCTCAAATTGCCCTAAGTGTGGAGAAATAAATGCCACCTTCAAACATTGTTTATGGGATTGCCCGCAAATACGCAAATTTTGGAAACAGATCCACAGATATTCCACTAGTCATTTAGTAGAATCATTGGTACTCACTCCAGAGTGGGCGATACTGGGATATGTCGACCCGGAATTGAAGTTGCAAAAGCATGATAAAAGTATGACTAAAAAAAAAAAAAAAGTGGCTAAAAAGTGTATCCTCCAGATGTGGATACAGGAGCGTCCACCAAATATTGCCCTGTTCAGGGAGAAATTACTTGTTTAAGTATGACTATGATTATTTCGGCAGTGGCTAAAAAGTGTATCCTCCAGATGTGGATACAGGAGCGTCCACCAAATATTGCCCTGTTCAGGGAGAAACTGTTTTACTTGTTTCGCATGGAATGGCTTGAGGCCTCCCGCACCAAAGAAAAATCGGTTAAAAATCTATTTCAGGTCTGGGAAAAATATATTCCCACACTTGCTCCTCAAATACAGATACAAATCCAGACCTGTTTTAGTACTACAGAATGGTATAACACTAGAGCCTTGGGGGGCGATGCTCCCATTTATGTTGTGGGCCCGGGGACTTAGGTTTAAGGCTGGACGTGGAATTTGGAGTTTTGGGATCTTTTGTTTTTGGTGTTCTACTTATTGAAATCTGAGGCCTGGCGTCCGTCCGGTATCCCTCTTTTGATATTCCTTTCTTGACGTTTTATGCGTTATGTGTTATAGTGTTGCCAGTATAATATGTAATTTATTTTTTTTTGCTATATTCCTTACCAGAATTAATGCAATCTTAATGATGTATAACACACACAGGGATTGTACAGACTTTTATGTATTGTAATTGAAATATTGCCTGTGATTGAATTTCTCTTTGGCTCCAATAAAGAAAAGTTAAAAAAAAAAAAAAAAGTTGTCTGAGTTATTTACAAATCATTCAAATATGGATAACTGTGGCAAAGGCTATCACTTATACCTATTGTTTAGCAAGGTTGCAAAGTGTATTCACATGTCACCCATTAATGTAACTGTAATTACTGTATATTAGAGATTTAGACCATTCCAACAACAGGTATTACATTCTCAGTAGATTGCTTGTGCACAATGCTTTTTACTTCATTACCATTCACTTTCAGTTAGAGAGCATCGCATTCCTTAATGTATCTAGCAGCAGTCCAGATGTTTAATTCTCTACAGTGTAGCAATGGGATCATTAGTCAGAAGTATTCTCCCTGTTGCTTTTACTTAAATTAACACGTTTGAGTTTATGGTCAAATTCCCCAATGGACAATATTAGCCAGATATACTAAGCTGCGGATTTGGAAAATTGGAGATGTTACCCATGGCAACCAATCAGATTCTAGCTCTCACTTTCCTATTACATACTAGAGACTTTCCTATTACATACTAGAGAATGTCAGATAGAATCTGATTGGTTGCTATGGGCAACATCTCCCCCACAGCTTAGTAAATCTGGCCCTATGACTATATGTGTACCAAACAATCACTTATACTTTAAATTTTAAAGGATCGTAAAGTTTTAGTTGGTCATTAAGATTATATTTATGTCACATATAATATACAATCATTGGGGTAGATCCAGAACTACGTGTGTGCGTACGTATTTTAGCGGTGCGTATTTTCGTACACGTAAGGTCAATACACTCCCCACGGCACACCCCTTGCACGGACGTATTTTCACAAATTACGCGACCCAAACCCTACCTTAACTTTTCCTAACGTAACAGAATACGTCCGCTAACGGGCGTACAGACTACGCGAACGTACGCAGCTTAGCACGCCCATACTGTACACTTTAAATACCACCCCCCGCCTACTTCACGTAAAACACACGTATTGTTGACTAACGTAAATTTGGCACGCCCACACGTGAGTATTTACGTTAGCAATACGTGAAATCTCCATACGTTTGAAAATACGCTACGTGAATGTGCGTATTTTCTGCGGTGCGCATGCGCAGTGCGTACAAATCTGCGAATTTACGTGTCCGCCACACGTAAATTCGCGGAAATGCGTAGTTCAGGATCTGCCCCATTGTCCTTATATATGGTCTGTGATCACATTACTAAACAAATCTTAAAGCATCCCACCGATAGGTATTATTTTCTCACAAGCAATCTACTGAGAATGTAATACCTGTTTTTGGAATGGCCTATATACTATTATACTATGATACTCCCCCCTTCCTGAGAGAACATAACCCCATTATTGGCCTGATCCAGACTTACAGCATGTGCCCTCCATATGTTAAGGTAGTGTTACGTTAGTATCACATGTGTACCCAGCATTGTACGGAACTTCTTTCCCGAACATTGCTATTTCCAAAGAAATGGGCTGAGCTTCCCCTCCACCCAGTAAAGTAGGTGAGGGGGGGAAGCATGGTAATTGTACAGTTTGGGAGGGGTCATATGGCCCGCTAATCTGCACGCTTTAGTTAAAGCAGGCTTATAGCAGCATAAGTTGCCATAAAGCCCACACGAGAGACGGGAGTGACAGGGGGCGTACACTCCCTTTTCTCTGTCACTGTCAGACGGACAGACTCCCACAGGTACGGAAAGCGAGCAGCAGTCTGGATCCAGACTTAATAAATGAAGTACTTCTCTTTTTTCTTTCCCCTTTCCTCCTTTAATATTTGATTTTGAGTGAGACCAAATTTAAGTTTACATGATTGCATGTAAAAACAATACTGACATACCAACAACTCTGCCCACAACTGGCATTATTTGTTCCAGCCACACCCTTTTTCCATAAGCCCCCTTTTTGTGGAAATTGGAACAGTCCCTAAATCAGGATGTCATTGATACCAGTTGGATAGTGCCATACTCACCACTGCTAACTGCTAAGTTTGAGGCTGCATTTCAAGAAAAGGATTTGGGGATTTTTCAGGATGAATCTAGTCCTCAATACATCACTAAATACCATCAGGCAGGCATCTGACTAGCTACAAATTTATTCTACAGCAGTACAAACATACAACCAATATCATTAAGAACTATGGGCCAGATCCAGAACAACGCTTGTGAGCGAATTTACGCGTGGCGGAGACGTAAAATCGCCTTTTGGTAAGTACTGCGCATGCAAACCATAGAAAATGCGCTTAGTAACGTAGCGTAATTGTGAACGTATGGGCCATTCACGTATGTGTCATGTAAATACTTACGTGTGGGCGTGCCAATTTTACGTGAGTCCAAAATACGTCTGAAATACGTTAAGTAGGCGGGGGTTTGTATTTAAAGTGTACAGTATGGGCGTGCTTAGCTGCGTAAATACGTGTTGCCCATACGTACGTGTGCGGATCACTGCGGTTACGTTGGTGCGGATCTGTGCGGTTATGTTGGAAAAAGTTAAGGTAGGGGTTGAAAAGCGGATCTTGACAAAATACGTACATTCAAGGGGTGTGCCAAGGGGAGTGTATAGAAGGTACGCACACGAAAATACGCTACGCGAGTAAACGTACGGCAAGCGTAGTTCTGGATCTACCCCTATGTTCAGTGTATAGAATAATAAGGAGTCCTGGGAGAGATGATATGGCCCCCACAGAGCCCTGATCTCAACATCATCGAGTCCGTCTGGGACTACATGAAGAGACAGACTTGATTTGATTTGAGCAAGTCTACATCTACAGATCTGTGGTTAGTTCTCCAAGATGTGTAGAACAACCTTCCTGCAAAGTTCCTTCCAAAATTTAAGTGTCATTTTAATTGATACTGTTTTGAAAGAAAAGGGTGTGAAATATTGATATGATTTAGATTTAAAAAAAAAACTTTAGAGAGAGACAGAGAGATTCTGTTATAGATTTTGCTGTGGAGAGGAGGATACCGTCACTTCTCCCACAGATTTCATTGAAAAGCTGTAAATCTCCATTCACTTCTATTTTTCATACTGCCGCTTCTAAATTCCACTTCGACCACTGAGTTGGATAATATTAATGTGGTGATGAAATAAGTTTATCTGTGTCATGATTGATATTCATAAAATTGTAGAAGTGTATTAAGCAAAACACATCTAGTGGAATATTTTTGACTGTGAAAGTAGTCTCCATAGATGAAATGTGTAGGGTCAGAGGTGTGTGTGTGCGTGCGTGCGTGCGCCGCCGGAGTGTTTCCAGGACGCTGGCTTACCTGAGCGGTGAAGTAACCTGTTGCCATCTGTTGTCTGCGAGTTATTTTACTATATGCTGAAAATTGCTTCTCTCCAATACGCCTTATTCTATAGTTTTTTTACACTATGAAGCGCCCCCTGCTTAGCTTTGTCTAATTTCAGATGACTCAACGGGATCAAGATGCCTGTTAACTGTAAAGGGGAAGACATGGTTCCAGGAGCGGGATCTAGTGTTTTATACAAAAAAGACCGTGGAAAAAGACTCTTTCAGTTGCTTGTTTGGATTTTAAAGTAGAGCATCCTATTAATTTGTGTCGTTGCGAGACCCCGCTGCGATGTCTGTTATTGTGAAATAGGGACAGCTGAAGATGCTTTTCGGCTGTCCCTATTTTGAATGAAAGCCATCACAGAATTTTTTTTAAGGAATGGGTGAGCATGTGATCAGTATACTCACCCATTTATTTTCAGGAACACTGGACCACCGGAGAGGTGAGTAACCCTCTCCGGGGACTTAGGGTTGGGGTATGGGGGGGGATAGACTTACGGTTAGCCTGCTGGGAGGGGGAGACTTAGGGTTAGGCTGTGGGGAGGAGACTTAGGGTTAGGCTGTGGGGGAAGACTTAAGGTTAGGCTGGGTGTGGGAGACTTTGTAGGGTTAGGCTGTGTAGTAGCGCACCTTTTTTGAGCATCTTTACACATACCATCTCATTGTGTATGTCCCAGCGCTTTCTTAAGCTTAACATGGACAAAACTGAAATCGTGGTCTTCCCTCCTTCACGTATCCCCTCTACCCCGATTATCTCCATTACTATCGACTCCACGATCTCTTCCTCCACCTAAGCCCGCTGCCTAGGCTTCATCCTTGACTCCTCATTTTCCTTCACCCCCCCATATCCGTCACCTTCTAACTGTCCTGTCACTTTCACCTCTGCAACATAGCTTACATCAGTTCATTCTTAACCACAGATGCTACTAAAATGCTCTCTTATCTCCCATCTTGACTACTGCGACATTCTCCTCCCTCGTCTCCCACTGGACCATATCGCTCCCCTACAATCTACAATGCCACAGCCAGACTAATCTTCCTCTTCAAACGCACTACCTTCACCTCCCCTCTCTGTCAATCTCTACACTGGCTTCCTGTCCCTTTCAGAATTCTCTTCAAGCTTCTCAACACAACTTACAAGGTTCTCTCCTTTCTTCACCACTCCCTACCTCTTCTCCCTATCTCCATCCACACTCCTGCCTAACCTCTCCACTCTGCTGGTGACCACTGTCTCAAGTCCAACTACCTCTCACTCCTGCATCCAAGACTGCTCCCAGGCTGCCCCTCTGCACTGAAACAACCTATCACAACTATCAGGCAATCCAACACCCTACAATCCTTCAAACGCTCCCTCAAAACCCACTTCAGGCTAGCCTACCCTTCCTCCACCTAAGCTTACCTGCCCTCCCCATCTTCATCCTTGTGTCTCCTGTTTGTTCACCCCCTCCCACTTAGCATGTTAGCTCTTATGAGCAGGGCCCTCCTCCCTCCTGTCATCACTCCTGTACCCTGGCCTCATTCATTCCCACCTTTCTCTCTACTGTCTATCTCTCTACTTACTCATCTGCTCCTACACACATATTCTGCATCTTTATTTTTTACTTCTTCCTTTACTTTCTTCTTTCTTTACATATTGTTGTACTCAGTCACACTCTCCGCAAAGAAAATGTCATTTCCGGAAAAGGGACATCAAAAAGTTCCTTTTCGGATGTCCCTTTTTCGAAAACTTACCCATTCAGAATTTTTTTTAATACTTCACCCATTCACTTTCGCAATTACCGATATCCCTCCGCCTGCTATCGTCGGACCTGGAACAGGTGAGTAAATTCTCTGTGCAAGGTAGAGAGGGTTAGGGTCAGGCTGCAGGGGAGGGAGGATTAGGGTCAGGCTGCAGGGGACGGAGGATTAGGGTCAGGCTGCAGGGGAGGGAGGTTTAGGGTCAGGCTGCAGGGGAGGGAGGATTAGGGTCAGGCTGCAGGGGAGGGAGGTTTAGGGTCAGGCTGCAGGAGATGGTGGATTAGAGTCAGGCTGCAAGCAAGAGAGGGTTAGGATCAGGCTGCCAGGAAAGGAGGGTTAGGGTTAGGGTAGTGAGAGGGGGGGTTAGGGTTAGAATTAGGGAAAGGAGTACTATTTTTACTGACACTTTCAGACCACAGAGTTTTCGGTGATCAGTGGATCGATTGCTATGCCACAGTTCGCAACTGGCTGGGGTGAAAATGGCCAAATCGAAAATCAACTGGAGCCCCACACCCATTGTACTGTACTTTATTTTTGCATTGTACTTGTATTCCTTATTTACATGAATTTGTACCCTGTCTGTTAATTGTGTTGTATATATAACTATTGCCTTTGTGTGGTGCTTCGGATACCGTGTGGCGTCATATAAATAAATGTTAATAATAATAATAATAATTAGACATAGGATTATATGCATTTGCATGTTTGCATATGCAAATGCATAAAACCCTATTTTTATAGCGTTATTGCATATTTTAGTACTTTTTCATTGACAGTGCTTATTTCAGTAGTTAAATGTGTTAGGCGTGTTGTATTAC
>WWET01001578.1:252882-273138 GCA_011038615.1 Limnodynastes dumerilii | reverse complement strand
AAGAGCGGCGTGAGAGTAAGATGACCCTGGAAGCAGCACTGAGTATAGATTGAAGGGGGGCAAGACAGGTGAGCGGGACACCATCAAGGAGGAGGTTACAGTAGTCGGGACGTGATATGACTAGAGAGTGGGTGAGCTTTTTGGTAGCTTCTTTGGTAAGGAAGGGACGGATGTGTGCAATGTTGCGTAGGTGGAAAAGGCAAGTATGACAAAAGGCACGTATGTGTGGTATAAAGAAATGTGAGGAGTCAAGAATGACACAATGGGGACTGCAGGCACATGATGGGGTTGACCTTATATATTCCGCACCAAGGTGGGGGCCTACCAAGGTGAGATAAGGGCGCCAAGGTGAGGGTTAATTTTAGCCCTCCCCCCCAACAAAAAATGTTGTGACGCCCCTGAATATACCCATTAGATAGCAGCTTAAACACATTCTTCTTGACAAAAGCAGTTGCTGCCTCTAAATCATATCTTTACGGACAATCACCATGCAAGACGTTCCAAAATAAATTCAGCTTCCAAATATTTTCTAAGACAACAGCAAATAAAATGCCTGCCAGCCAAAACTAGTCTTCAGTTTGACTACCTCTATCGTAAAGATTAAACTATAAAAACAAATGTCATTGTTTATATGCACTAAAATAGACACCTCCACATTCTGCCTTTGGGGAAGGTGATTTTAGGAATTTAGCCATTTATACCATGACTAGCATTCTGCTAAAATTCATTCAACTCTTTAATCACTTTTGTTTTTGCAAGCGGATCAACTAAATAAAATATTTGCAAGAGGATTTCTAAAGGGTGATTACTGGCTTTTTGCGGCTTAGTCAAGAATGAAATGTTTCTGTTGCATTGACATGAGAATGATAATTAGCTTTGCACATTCAGCCCACACTGTTTCCATCTCGCTGATTTATGTGTACAGTGTTCTGTCCATAATCAGAGCATAAAATGCATCAGCCCTGGAGGTCATTGGTTTTCTCTGTTAAGGCAGCCTCTTTGGATAAGTGTTTTTAACACATTTCCCAGATTCCCTTATTGGCTAAAGATTATAAGAATCCCTGGGGAATTGAGACAGTGAACATAGCCTAAAGAAGGGGCTAGCAAATTAGTCTCAAGTCGTCATAAAATTCACACTGGAGATATGTCCTCAGGGCTGTAATTCTCACTTAATGTCCATTACAAGTCATCTCTCAGATCCCTGAAGCCACAGATGAAGAATGGCAAACTATAGAGGCTGAACACTGAATAGCACACTATAGAGGCTGAACACTGTCTATTAAGTTTATTTTAATTGCAGTTTTTATATGCTCCATATGAGCAAATAAATATATAAATCCTTGTCAAAGTATAAAAGTGATCTTGGCATTCAGTATATGCAGAGGTGAGGAGTCTGCACCAGGAGATTATCTATTTAAATACACAGCTTTTACAACATCTGACACCCATTTGTGTGTTTGTATCCAGTGCGTACTGAATAGAAGCCTAATTGCAATGTACTCTTGGTGAAATGCATACCACTTATTGACCAAATCAGCCATAGATCACCTATTTGTATTAGCGAATAGGAATATTCAGTATTAATGGAATCTGAATATCAAAATGCCAGTGCAGCTTTTAGGCAACTGTAAATGGGCCACATGTCAACAGCGAAATAAGAAACAAAAAATCTATATTAGTTATTCCAATGGCTGGAGGAGCACTCAGATGAACAGCTGATTATTATTACAATTACTACCTTCCCAGTTACTATTTTATAGCTTAATTTGATACAATTTCTGTGTCGATGTGACATCTAATACCCAGCAATATTGTGATTCAATAAGTAATAATTGGATTCAGTCTGTTTTGCCGGTTTGAGCATGCGCACGTATCCTTGCTGCCCGATCAAAACGTAATCCGGCCTGTCCAGAAATATGAAAAATGACACTTAAACAGGGAAGGGAAGGGGGAAGGGACTGGATTGCACCTAGAAGTGGGCAGGACTTGGTATTATAATATACAGAAAGGAAACAACAAGAGATGTGTCGGCGCTCCAGCACCACCAAATAATGCAGCTGTCACAAAGTGGACCTCATCCACGGGTTTATAACAAATGAAAAAGTAGTAATGAACAGCGCTGAAATGTGGTCTAACTGTATACAAAATATAATAATCACTTGTGATGTTTGAAGAGCAAACACCAGTGCATTCAAACCATGAACATTTAATAAATAAAAAACATGAAAAAAATCAATCAAGAATAACACACTGTGTTAGCAGATATATAACGTACATAAGTATGTGGAACACAAAAATATAAAATAAAAATGATATATCGGTAAGGTGCTTCGATTTGATGGACAAAACAGTTCAATGCAATGTAATAGCCACACTTATTCTCAATAACTGACTGTTTTAGTGGAGATCTGTTATTCGTGTTCCATGCACTTATGTACGTTATATATCTGCTAACACAGTGTGTTATTCTTGGTTGATTTTTTCATGTTTTTTATTTATTAAATGTTCATGGTTTGAATGCACTGGTGTTTGTTCTTCAACCATCAAAAGTGATTATTATATTTTGTATACATTTAGACCACATTTCAGCGCTGTCCATTATTAATTTTTCATTTAATATACAGAAAGGTCGTGCCACACATTGCGTACCAATTCAGACTTCCAAAACACCACCATTTCACATCTGAAGGAGTCTTTTAACCCAAGGCAGGGTGTGACTGTCAGTTTGTGCGAGGGAAGGGCTTAGTGAAGTGATCACAAAGATGTCTGGATTATGCTGAGCTGAGATTACAGGTCACTGCTCATCCGATAATCACAGATCCGATCGCATTAAAAGCGCGTTTGTGAATCCGGTCTAATATGAGGAATGTTTTTCAGTATCAGTGCCAGAACCTCTGCATAGTTATCATTAGGTTATACACAATAACAAAAGTGTCCAATACTTCAAAACATCTGAATGGTCTTTATATTGATTAGTGCCAACTCATTACTATATTAAGACTCAATGAAGGTCACTTACCAAACTGGTTATTTCTACAGTGTCGCAGAGACCGCACTGTATCCGCTATCATATGCTGAAACAAAATGACAAAAACATCAATACAATATGCCACAAAATAGCAGACCATTATCATACATGTTTACTATAATAATATAAATCCCTAGTCTGCAGTCTATTTCAAAGCGCTTAAAGTCAATGGAAAATTTCTATTTTTGAGGGATTAACGCAGCTCTGTCACTTAAGAAATTGTTCGGCATAGAAATTACCATAATTATCACAATCTTCCTTCAAATTAGGTTTCTGGCCCTGGAATACAGAAGTCAAGGAACGAAGCCAAATGTATTTTCTGGATGATCTTCAACTTAGATTCTACCTACTCTACCACCTCCACAGCAGCACTGCTTCATATTCTCATCCTTGGTCACATCATGAACGATGCACTAGATGCAGAATGACTTGTTACATGCCGTTGTTCTCTTTTAATAAGGAATATTAAGGATTTATGTGCTCGCACAGACTGGTTGCACTTATCTGGTTCACACAGCTGCAGAAGGGGAACAATACTTGGAGAGACAAGTGAAACTGTATGATAATAAATTCCACGTAATGCTCAGCAATGTGTGATACATGGAATACTATAGGGATTACACTGGTTAAGTCACCATGTGTTAGAAATAGATAATTTGCTCAGGCAACATGCAGCTAAATCTGTACCGCCAACTGCCATCTTTTGCGCGAATCACAATCCATAATAGCAAATACTGTCCGTTCTCTTACTCTGGACAGAGAACATCAAGTAGCTATAGTATTAGAGTGCTTTAAACAGGGGATAGTGTGACCAGAGGATAGTCACAAGGAACTGGATCCGGACTTCCATAAAAGCTGTATATTCCAATGCTAGGATAGAAAACGCAGACATTATGCAAAAGTGACGCATTTCCAGAAGACAGGGCGGGATACAGAAATTGTTTTGCTACATGAAGGGAGGGGGTAAGTATGCTAAGAGTATAGTAATGGGATGTAAAAGTATACTATGTCGCCATCCTTGCATAAAATGTTTTAGGGAAGGGGTCAGGGAACGCAAGTCCAAGCGAGTGAGGGATTTGGCCTGGATCCGCTTACAATTTACCTCTTCTCTCGTATAAACAAATCAATCCATAGCTACATTAGCATAGCAATTATATGTTTATACAGTTGCAACATTACTTTCTAAGCCCTACTGCAGTGCCCTCACTCCTGTTTAAGCCCTACCGTATTGCAAAAATAAAACAGATAGAAAGAAAGAGGTCCTGCCCCAGGCAAATACCTGACTGACTGCAGGAAAGTGGTGACTCTGTGAACCAGAGAGTTACTTGCCACAAAATATGTACTGAGCTTCAAATGGTTGTTAATATATGAGCAGTATATATTCTTTAGTAGCCAACACACTTGCTAATTTATTACCACAGAACTGCTTGGCATCATGAGTAACATGACTATTTCTTTTATGTATTGTTATTTATTTGTTCAATAATCTGTGTATTTTGTCTTACACTACTGCCTTTTACACTATTCTAGTTAGTTACCAAACAATTGTACAAAATTTTGTTACATCTCTACAAAGGATCTACATCAATGAGAAAGATGTCTGATTCACCTCTATTTCACATGAAGGTTGAGTCTATGTTTCCACACATCTGAACTTAAGGTCATGTTTATCTGAAGCTCAAATGTCAATTGTCTTCCTGCTTAGAGAAAATGCTGCCACAACAGCAGAAGCAACACAATAGATACTATATAAAAATATCTACCCCTGAAGACATGTTGACAACATATTTGTATCCACTCAGAAAAACAAAGCGCTAGAATTATCAACATGACACGCACGTGGTACAAAAACCAAAACAATATAAAGCGCCAGGAGCAGGAAATTATTTCCTGATGATCACTCTTTCAGTAGTGTTAGAACAGAGACAGGTGTATCCTACATGGAAAATACAGGAGGCGGTTACATTATTCTAATCAGGCCCTAACAACAACGGCACTTATCATCTGATAAACAGATCTGCAAAACACAAGTACAAAGCAATACTAAAAATACACACTCAGTTATTAACATTCTCTACAAACATATACATAAACACAGTGCTCATTCTAATAATGATAATAAAAAAGCCTGAGGGCTATGACACTATGAAGACTGTGAAAGATTAAACCCTTCAATGCAATATTTATTGGGACTTGATGCTATGAGATGTAGTTTCACCAGCCCTGTGAGGGTTGCCAATTGGTCTTTGGGAAGGTGATGGACCACAATGGAAAAATATTGGCATAATCTATATAAGGCCCTAATAGTCCAAGATTTAAATCATTGCCAATTGATACTATATAGTGCAGAGAGAAAACACATACAAATAGGAAATATTTCGATTTCTTTATGTATGTAATAACAATCAAGTACTAGCCAGGGCTCAAAGTGAGGGGGTATACGGGGGTATGCCATACCGTCACTTCTCCCTCTAATTTCAATGAATAGCTATAAATCTCCATTCACTTCTATTATTTCTATATTTTCCACCAATTCTAAATGTCCATAACGCCACTTCTTAATTTCCACTTCAACCACTGGTACTAGCAGACATTATAAATGACCTAATGTGTATGATTTCTTGGTAAGTAATATTAACATTAATTTATATAGTGTCTGGATACACCACAGCACCAGTGGTGTAGTTAGTGTGGATGCAAGGGGTCCAAATGTCAAAGAGGAGAGTGGGGAGCAGTGGCATCTATTCTCCTCCCCCATGAGGCAAGCAAACTGTTTACACAAGTACATTGTAAAGCACTGCTGATGCATATTACAAAATTATCTGCTAGTGGCTTTGGTCATTAAAATCATAATACATCTTCGGGAGGTTGTTTACCTTCGTTAAAAAATTTGCTACACTGCCAATAAACAGGGTATTTTAAGCTAGAGAGAAACTGGGTCTTGACAGAAGAACTTCCCAGCAGCTGCTCACACATCTTGATTACACACGGTAAGTCTAAGGTAATACAAAACCAATTGAAATTGTTTATGCTTTGGACTCCATGATAATATTTTTACCTAATGGTGCTGATAGAGATTGAGAGTAAGGGCAAAAAAGGTGCAAGTGTAGACCTGAGTAAAGCCATATTGCAATGTGAAGGGTGCATATTCATTTGATTTGTATTTGTAAATACTTAGATTTTGCTGATAGAACTTACATACTGCATTTGCATAGCTTTATGTTTAATCAGTTGAGCTAGAAAAATTCACCTCCACTCCACTTCCATTTCCAGTTTAAATTGCCTTCCCTTGCAGTTAAGCATGGCTTTGCTCAGGTCTACACTTGCACCTGTGTTACCCTTACTCTCAAACTTTGGATCAGCCACATACAATAATATTTAATATTGGTAAACTTATAATATGTATTCTGGAAAAAGGTAGTAGAGAATGATTATGTACAGCCTATTGTGAATTATTATTAATCATAGGTAAAGGAGAAACCTATGTGCTTGTTAACTGCCTATTGCTGTACTTTGTAGCACATTATCTAAATGTTTTACATTTTTCACCATGAATGGCGCTCTTCAGCCTCAGTTGTTTTTTTGTTGGTGATTAAATAAGTTATGTTTTTATTACACTAATGTGTATACTAGTACTAGTTTGTATATTCCCCATACACAGTTGCACCCCTATAGATTTATATAGTATTTTCATTGATATACATTTCATATATGTATATGGACTTACACCTTTGTAAATACATTATTAAGAACTTTGCAGTGCTATAACCTTACCCTTGTGTTTAAACTGCAGATTTTTTTAGTTATTTATCTAGTATCTATGAAGTAACTTACCAATTTTTCAAAGTTGACAAGGTTGTCCAAAAAGGTTTTATTTCCTTCATGAATGAAAGTAACATCTGAAAGAAACCATATTGATAAACATATTGATAAACAGAATCTGAAATAATATATAATATAAGGTAAATCTCTGACATTCAGTTATTTTCTTAATGAGATTTGTTTTGCTAATGGAATAAATAAATAAATATTAATCAGCAGAAAAATGCTACACTTTATATCTCCATGTGATATTTTACAAATGGCCACGAATACATATTGTATACAATCATCATAATCCATCATTTATTTTCTAGAACTTAAAACCCCAAACCTTGTTTCTTCATAAATCAAATATTGGAAATGTTACTTACTACCAAAGCATCCCTCAATCACGAGAGACAGATGAGTCAGTAGGAATTAATATACTTAACATTCATAAATACTGGAACATCCACATGAGCAAAACTCAGCTGTAAATTTTAATTACCAGGCACCCTTAAGAGCTTCAGCAAAGCTTCAAAGCCACTGAAGCTGGAACACAATTTGCATTTAAACCAGCATTGGATACAGCTGCCTTTTAAGAGATGGAGGCGATGAAGTAATTGAGCCACAAATTATATACATAGCCGCTCCAGTTGTTCTTAAATCGGAATACATTTATATGAGATATTGGACAAGACTTTAGACTATGAACAAAATGAACTTTCAAATGCAGAATACACATCATATGAGTATGGACTCATTTCTCAATATTGGAACACTCAAAGATCTCTAGATTTATTAGGTATTGTTCTGTGCTCTGTGCAAAACCTAACTTGTGCTAGATATATTTGGATAAATATATGAATAACCTATGAATATACAGACTTTTACAACGTAAAACAAAGCAATGATCTTAATTTACGATACTTACCCTTTAAGAGTAATGGCATGAATGGGATTTTTGGTGGCTTCATTTTCTTAAAGGTGTCTCTGTAAGCTTTGTGATTCAGTGATGGATCCTGCAATATCGCATTGAAAGTAAAGTCAATGTTTTTACTTTTATACTAAGAGATCATACTAAACACACAATTGTATAATTATTTAAATAGATCTATGTATGTAACCTATTAAGAACTAAAATTGTATCCAATAAAAGGAACATTTGACAGGGTAAATTAATTACTCATTCTATGATTGTCAGTGTCATCATTGTTACATGTAAGTCACACGATGCCGAAGAATATGGTGTAGGAATCTGAAAGATACTCTCTATGATATCCATGTCAATAATCTGATACATAACAAGACACCTTATATCCGTATAAAAAATATCGCTAAATTCAGGGCCAAGATAACACCAACCAGGAATTTCAGTAGAGTGATGCAATCACAAAAATATCATGTTTATCAGATGGTTAATCCTCCGTGGCTTTACCATGTGTATTTCCCCTTTGATTAGAGAGAGTAAATGCTAATAGTTTATATGTACATGGTAACTGTTAGACACGTGTGATTAAGTGAATGAATAAGACTGATTCTCTCAATCACGAGTTATGTTGAAATCTGCTCTTTTCATGCAACTCTTCCCTGAATTCCCTGATCATTATCAGATGTGTAACTGACAGCTGCATACAGAGCTGTGGACATGTTTAATTCAACTAATAAACACAAATGTTGCCTTCATGGTTATTGATGTTGCTATAGTCTAATGCAGTGCTGTATCCGATGAAAAGTGGTTTAGCAGGAAAAAAAAAAACTACCTTCCTCCCGGCTAAAGGCGATGGGTACACCAGTGATTAATATTAAATATACGCAATGCGAAACAGGCATACACATAGCAAGAGACTCACCGTCAGGCTTTCTAGTTCAGAGAAGAGTTTCTTGAACTTTCCTGGGATTTTCTTGGAATGAACATAAAGAGAATACATAATGTTACCCGTAGCTCAGGAACACAAAAATTTGGGCTTTGAAGGCTTTGAATGGATTTTGTGCTATGAATGTCAAGTATATTCAGCTTCAATTTGGTATTGTACTAGTAAGTTAAGATTTAAAGTTTAAATGCACCAAAAGTCGTGACCGATGTCACTAAAGTGTGTAATACAAAACATCCACAACTGGCAGATGAACAAATGATATTTGGATATATTATTTGGGCTAGTTAAGAAAAGCCTGTGTGCATGTTCGAAACAATTGAAATAAAAAATTAGAAATTGCATCTCCAAATTTTCACAAGTTTTTAGATCAATAAAAAGGTCTAATGATGACAAAAAAAACAAAGGTAAAATATTTACCTCCCAGGTCTGAGAGAGTCGACAGACCGATGCTGTATTTAGCCCCATAATAATGGCAAAAAATGAATTCAAATTCCTTTGAGCTTTGCAACTGTTGGAAGAAAGAAAGATAACAAAACTCAGATGGGATAATTCGATTTCTCTATAAAATCCATGAAATGGCTAAACAGTTATTTTTACATACTGTACATTAGAATTTTACTTACTTTATTCAACATAAATATTGTACTATAAAGCATTGTTTCTGTTTAGGCAGGTTCAGATTATTAAAAGTATCTTAATGTGGTGTTAATTTAGTTACGTTAGTGTCAGTCAGACAATGCTTTACTTTGTTTTTAAGGCTAATAGGATTCATTTAGTGTTTTAGCGAAAGAAGAACATAAAAACACAGTTTGCTGGAGTCCATATAACGAAGCATTAAAAAGAAAGTTGTAATCCATAGGTATATCATGTATAATACAGGATGAATTAAACACCAACACTCTGTATGAATGATATTAACAATATGCAGAACAATTTAGATAATTGTGATGTTTTGCTTATAAATGAGAAAGAAATGTGACAAACTTTAATGACACAAAGAAATAGTAGCTCATTCATAACTGTCTTCTTCATTGCTATGAGGATGGGCTTGTGCAGAACACTAATTTGATTGTTGTATGCTTGGAAGTAAGACTACTTTAAATTTCAGTGTACATCTGCAACTAAGACCCTTTATACAATAATATTATGCAATACAATCAGCAACATCATATGCTAGCAGAACTGAATATACAGTGACTAAAAGAAGGAAGTACAATCCCCACTGGAGGGTATTTCATGGAGTGCGGCTTTGCAAAAACAAATCACAGCCCCAAACTTTTTCACATTCATAACATAGACGTGGCTTTAGGTTTCATGTGTTGCTTTTATTGACTGGTATTATAAAAGAAAAAAAAATGATAGCTGGGATACCTCATGTCAGAGGAACCAACACGATTATATAAAGGGCTCTACTGCTCTATGCCATTATTCGCAAGTTATATTTATTTGTGTTTCTTTAGCTTGTTTTATGCAAGCCTATTGGGACAAGAGGAATACAGAAAGCACATAGATATGTGAAGAATATTAGGGCACATGAGGTTTTATATCTGGGCTTTTTTATTTCAGAGTCTATTTGTACAATAAAACTTGTGTTTTTCCCTCTCTGTAGCATTAGAGGTGACAGCGTGCCTGAAGTCAAGGCAAGTAAGTTACACAATTATCAGTTTGCTCAAGCAGCCCCTGGGAGCACCTGACCATGCTGACACCTGTGATACTTATTTTAAAACCACCAAACATAGCACTCTAAATGACATATCCCCTGCATCTTTACAGACTATGGCCCGGATTCCCAACCCCGTACGTCCTTAATTTCCCGATAATAGCTACTACGCATGCGTAGTAACTATTTTACGTAATATACGTATCGTTACGTAGATTGCGTATATGTGGTCTTTAAAATCCGCATATGCGCAAACTTCGTAACAAAATGATACGTAGATTACTAATGCGTAGTAGCTGCTATCAGGAAATTAAGGACGTATGTGGAGGACGTATGGGGTTGTGAATCTGGGCCTATGACACATGTTCTTATATCCACATATGGTCATGCATTTACTTTTATTTTTATCAATGTATATGGGAAACAATACCACGCCAACTTACTGAGCTGCGATCTTGATGAACTTTTTGACTAGTTGCACCCGTTTTCCCAGCTGGCTGCAGAGTAGGATCTCGGTGGCTACCCACAGCTGAACCTCATTACACCTTTGAAGCAGAAGACTGAGATTCAACGTGTTCTCCCCCTTTCCTTGTCTGCTGAATGTGAAGTAAATCAGTTCTTGCTATAAAAAAAAAATCAAAGAGTTTTTTTGTTTTAGTCAAACTTTGTGGCACTATATGATACAAACAGAGTATATATGGGAAGCAGAATTAGTTAATGTAATTGATTAATTCAGGATGTGTCCCTTTTATATCAGTATAGTATAGTACTAAAAAAAGACACTGTCCGCTAAAAAATATTTACTTCTCTGGAACATTATAATCATTTACACATTTTTTTCACTAAATTATGACTTACCCATCACCCTTAAAAAGTGTACATGTTACACAGTAGAGCTAACATCCTTCCATGCAGTCATTGGTTTCACTTAGAATTCAGAAACAGATCCAATTTTCAAAACAATTTGTATGTAATTTTTATTTCCATTGGCTAGACCTCACCTCATGTATCGAATTGAAGAGACTCCAGTCAAAACTGGTTAGTTCTAAAGCGATATCCCAAGTGTTCATCCCCAGGATCCTAACTGATCTGTTCTGCGTCTCTTCATTTTCTGCAAATGGGTTCTGTAAAATAGTCCATGAAAACACAGGGTAAACATTTGATTTGTAGAGGATGATTTGTTGGCAAAGCAATCCAGGTTGAGTGCACTTTATTTTTTCATGCTTGTTCACCTTCTACAAGATTATTCAGTCAATTTAGGAGGAGGCCTTGAAAGCATAGGAGTGTGATGAATTGACACTCATTGAACAAAGCACTCTGGGCAGAAATTCAATTATAAAGAAACTGACCAGGCAGATAGGATGAAAAAGAAAATATACAGCGCATGTGACAATTAACTCTCCGAGTGCTAGGGGAGACAATGCAGTGATAATATTTTTCCTTTGTGGTGCACAAGCTATAAAAAAGCCATATATAATTATACCATAAAATAACTGCGATGACATCATTTGAGTCAGCTCTATTAACTACATGGTGCTCTTAATAATATTTCTATTTAAAATGTAAAATCCACATAATTAAGCTACAAAGTAAAAGTCAAGGGGCCAGATTTACTAAGCTGCGGTTTGGAAAAGTGGAGATGTTGCCCATAGCATCCAATCAGATTCTAGCTTTCACTTTTCTTTTTACATAATAGAGAATGTCAGCTAAAATCTGATTGGTTGCTATGGGCAACATCTCCATTTTTCCAAACCCGCAACTTAGTAAATCTGGCCTAAGGAATGTATTCCTGAATGCACGTATCATCTGGGTGCTCAGCAACAAAGCCACTCACCAAAGTGCCACTCTTCCTGTATGTATAAATGCGACTGGACGCCTCCAGGGATTTAGACAGGGCCATTTCTGTTGGCAAAAGTTCATGTTTTTCTGTGGAAATAGAAAGAAATGTGCTTTGTGATAAAAACGCAATTAGGGAAACAAGTACTCTATTACTCTATTCACTTCACTGTAAAGGACAAATCTGTGTACAGCTGTGTTCTACAAATACTCATACAATCTTATTTGTAACATAATAAAGAGGTAACAGCCTGCACTCAGCAATCATATATACATGTGTCAAATACCAAATACTAAACTCATTTATTCAGCTTTTTCCAATTCTTTGTAATATTTACTTCATGGAATCTACCCCTTATATTATATCATGTAATAAAATCTAACACTTTTTATTTATAAAGCAAATGGGTGTAAGAAGGATGATATAAAATAGGGCTACACTGTAATGAGATATTAAAACAATGGTTAAAAAGCACATATATGCATGCGGGCATCCACTATGCCACATCATTTTCTTGTCACGGGATGGAGTATTTTCATTAAAGGTTTGCAGCAGTTGCAATACGCAGAGCAGCTATCCTAATTCTGATTATCAGACAGGGGTATTCAATGATCTATTTCAATTGGGAACGATGTCTGAAGAAGATGCCAAATTGATCTTTTTACTGAATGTAGGACTAGAGGTCACTTCTGTAATAAAAAATAGCAGACCATAAATATTGAAATATTATGTAAAGGTCAATAGGTAGGTAATAAGCCTATCTACTACATCCCAGAACTATTCTACCTCTCAGTTTCCAGGAAATGAGCATTATCCTATATTAGATTATGAGCGATACCTTTTTAAAGAAAGTTCCCTTTATGACATTAAACAGTAACGACTTCGATAAAGTGCAGTATTATCTATTAATTTCTTTCTTCTTGCTGTCCAGGGGTGTCAGGATCTATGGACTTTCCCCCCTGTGTTCAGTTAGGCTCTTTTCTGTTTGGCTGCCAGCACCAGTCTAAAATTAGGAAGTAGCCTGGCATCTAACCATAACTTGTTTTATAAAGATCACAATGTCTCCTAACATGGCATAGCTAGAAGCAAGAATTTAATACGTGTAAGTAAGTGTGAGTATGCGACTTTTATGTTTCTTTATTATTAGTTGTTTTCGGTGTAGTACTCCAGAGGGTAAAACATGCTTGAGCACTAGATGTTTTTGTCTCTGAGATGGGTAAATATGCAAAACTAATGAACATAATCTGCGATCCAGTGAAAATATTTACATATACTTTATACTCAGCAGAGTGTTTGATGAGGAGGCAGTGGGTGTTCATCAGGTCTGGGGGACTGGCTGTCACCATAGTAACAGCCCCCCTTCTAGAAATTCACCATATTAGCTGTGGTCACACAGCTGAGAACATTCCCTGGGGGTGAAGAATGAGTACCTGCGCTACAAATTGCCAACCATTATTCTTGTGAGACATCTGTAATTGTGGAATGAAAAGGGATTTGGAATTACCCCCAGAAAATGTGACAGTGACCAAAGCCAGGTCCTCTTCTGGATGCTGTATCCGCTCAGCCACTATCTTCAGGATATCTTGAACAGAGCTGGATACTTTAGTCCTGATGCTGACGTATGAGTGGTCTGTTATGTAGACACGACAGAAAACTGCACAAAAAAGGCAGGGTAAAAGGATGAGCATTCCATGGAGATCTCAATAAAACTCTGACACCGGCAGTCTGTACTTTTCTGCTATGTATGGTAAATGGAATCGAGCGTCTGTCACACGACACAGCAGCCCATCCCCTTTAACCATCATTTTGCTGGAAAGCAAATCATGTCACGTACTGTCCTTACTGCTGTTCATTATTTTACTTGTCTGCAGTGGAAACATGAATTCTAAAGAGACATAATTCAATGTTCCATTTCAGTGACTGCTCCCCCTTTCCAATGACTCTACATTATCACTCAATGGAATTAAGCACTAAAGCACAGTACATACATAGATTCATGTTTCTGTTTAATCCCGTACATAGAATATATCTTACAAGCAAATGTATTAGCATAAAGCACACAATTTGTACTTTAAAACTGTGAATATGTGTTTTTAATTAGCTAATTTTTAGCATATTTTCTTTACTGAACAGATGTTAGTGCAAACAAACACGCACACATACATACATAGAGCATAAACAAAACTACAGACAAAAATTACTTATATACAGATTATTGATTATAACATTACCAGCACAATCTGCAGTTAAAGCCTTAAGCAATAGAAAGTCAGAATCTTTATTTACTTTCCAGCTTTCCTCATCGTGTGCATCATTTAAGTCATTTAGCTTGAAGCGTATTATTGTGCTTCCGTTACACATTTATGTGACTGCACTGCTCCCCCTGGTCCTGATTTTATCAGGAAAGTCAGTGGTGTGTGAAATGATGCAGCACTGCAGATGGGCAAGGAGCCCCAGCGAGGATAGTGTCCATAAAGAAGGGCCTCTTCTCTGAATGTTTTTGCATAAAGCAAAACATGTGTACAGAAATAATATATTAATAAAGCAATAAAAACTAAAGGCATGAGGTGCAAGGCTGAAATAAATTCTGTGTAAGAAAACATCCATGGATAATGTCAGAAATGGGGATAATGTTAAGAAACGTTCTCACATGAGCTTGTGTAATATAACTGTAAAATAATAATCAGGTGAATATAACTTTATTAGAGCTTGTGCATGTAAAAGTGGGAAGAGGGAATAAGTACAATAATAAATCTGCTGTTTATGAAATGTATGGTAATTGCATCTCATAAGTTATAATTGAATTTTCTACTGTGATGAGAAAGCTCATTTTAGGCACTGAATTATTCAGGGCTGTTAATCAAGTTTTTCCAGGAATAATTTGAGTAACTGTGGATCAAACAAAAATGAGAGAATAGCCCAGCACATAAATCTGGTCGATGCTGTACACACATGACCACTCAGTACGTCCTCCTCCTATAGTCATCACAAAAACTCCAGGGGTTCAGATTTACTAAGCTGTGGGAAAGGAAAAATAGAGATGTTGTCCATAGCAGCCAATCAGGTTGTAGCTGACATTTTCTAGTATGTCATTTGAAATGGAGAGCTAGCGTCTGATTGGTTGCTATGGACAATATCTCCACTTTTCCTTTCTAGCAGCTTAGTAAATCTGGCCCTGTACAGAAACAAAGGGGGTTACATTATTAAATGTAATATGATATATTCAATAGACCCTCTGTGTAGGCATTGGTATATCATCATTAAAATATTCAGGAATAGCAATTCACACTTACTTTCCTCTACTTCATTGGCATTTCCTCTGTGTTGAAGCCAGTTCTCCTTCAGACTGAATTGGTGGAAGAGGGCTCTGCTCTGTGGGCACAAGATAAATAACAATGTATAATGTTCCCAGTATGAACTATCAAGAACAAATCTAGGAAACACCCAGCTATCTTATGTAAATGACAGAGGCGGAGGAAGCTGATGCTTAGGATAATATCTGAGAACGTAAAATTCTTGTTACACTTCACACCAAACAATTAATTACATTTTGTCAACCCCCTATTATGCCTACCTCCCCCTGTATTCCCATAAGGACCACATTACTCTATAACAAATCAGATCTATGGAACAGGAATAAATTATACAGCCCAGATTCCGGTTATAGTGACATAATCAATGGGGAGACTGAAATACGGGAGGCTGTGTGAAAGACATGGTCTCTACACTAGTTTCTTGCTTCCCTGTCATTGCTGTTTCTTCCTGAAGAACTTCTTGCAATCATCTGTCTGCCCAAACTCCCAGCTGGGTGGTTACTATGCACTACCACTCTGCTCATACAAAGCTTCCTTGCCAGACTGTGATGTTTATCTTAGAGGAAGTGTGCTCGAGGAGCTTTCCTCCCACACCTGTTTTATTGTTCTGTTATGTGCATGATTCTCTAGACAGTATGACATATATGACCTCTCCCTATCCTGCACAATCCAATAGAAAAGACTATGGACCTTAATCAGAGTTAAGAGAGAGTTAGTTGCGGACCAATCCGCACCTATCTCTTCTGTCCAGCCCCTGTTTTTAGTTGCCATAGGCTACTTTATGTTACCGTGCGTATTTCCCTTAAGGAGGAAAATAAGCACAGAGAATTGTTCCCTGCGCCCTCCCCGGCTAATCTCCAACCCTTCCCCCACCCACATCTTCTTAAAACCTCCCCGAGATAACACTAGAACACCTCCTTCTACAGAATCTACTATGTGTGGTAGTCAATCTACGTACCGAAGTGGTACATAGCTTGCGAAAATGACCCACTACGCATGCCTAGTAGGTGATTTCTTAAAGGACTGCATTTAAGAAGCCGGAACTTCTTAAGTGTGAATCCGGTCCTATATCTCATCCATAAAGCTCAACAATACTTCTTCATACAGCAGAAGCCTCACCAGAAATATTATCCTCCATACCTTGTCTCCTATTACTGCCTCTCCTCTATATGAGTTTGTTCCTGTTCAGCTACCTCCAGCCTGATCATAAATTAAAGTATTTCATAAAACCTACTTCTATATAGTAGTCTGTCATAATATTCACATGTTTTCACATTCCGCTTCTAGGGTTAATACATTTTTATGGCTATTGGAGCATCCATCACTCCTTGCACCTTTAGAGTCAAATCTCCTATTTACCCTTGGGGAGAATACATTAATGGTGTATTACGCTGGGCTTATTCCCTAGATCTGTGAAAGACAAACATAACTGTTGTCCCACACATGGATTCAAATTTTACATGTACAAGCACATGTAATTCCACTATATTACTATCTCTCTCTTAAAAACATTAAGCAGAAGATAAACAATCAACACAGCATGGAGTACAATACCTTTCTATGTGGTGAGTACTCATCAACAGTGCTGTAATCAGAAGAAAATGAAAAGTCGTCAGTCAGTGCTTTTATATGGCAATATCCACAAACTACTATGGACCTGATCCTAATTTAGTAAAGTTAGGGGACTGCTAGGAGATCCGTACTGGGTAAAGCACGTTTCTTCTGTTTGCCTAAGCCCTGGGTGCGCAATCAGAAGTTCTGCACAGATCTGCGTTCGGGCGGATGCAGACCCGTGGGGAGAAGTTAAGGTAGAGTTCTGGACATGAATGTATGAGAGGGCAGAAGTGACAGGGTAGTGCACCCCTCTATTTCTCCAGATCTCCGTGCATATGAAAAACGCTCAGTGACCTGATCAGGCCTTATGTGTCCATACCAACTACATTAGATGGTGTTTCTCTCGAAACAAACATAAGAGAAATATCATTTTGTTGTTCACATAAGATAACCCTGGCACATATACTGTATACTGCAGACCCTGCATATAACTTTACATGGAGGCTTTTAATGGTGTTTAGTTATTTCTTTTTACAGACATGTACAGCACACCCCACTGTTCATCAGTCCCTCTCTACAAGTCCTGCAGCACCTATTAGCTTTGCAATCACTTATAATCCTTGGCTGTAGCTGCACTCAGGGTTTAAGAGAGAATTTGTTACAATAACACTTACTGACGACGATGAACACGCAGCACTTTCTGGAATTCTTTTAATTCTTTTTCTAAGATGGGATATTCATAAACATCATCCAACACATACCGATAGAGAGTCTGAAAAATATACAAGAGTTATATTCTGCATTCCTGTACAGCGAGTCCTGAGTAATATCAAGGAACAGAATGCAGTGCTGAAATATAGTCATGAAAGGGCCCTCTGGCTATGTAGCACACACTTGTCTTACCAATACTATTAGAACTCCAAATTCCCTTACAATATAGTGTATTATCTGGGCAAAATACATTCACACAATTCATCTCATGCTATATTACCCTCTTTACTATACACAGCAGATCTCTCTAGGCTGACACCATGAAGGAAGAGCGATGCATTCATGTAAGCAATTATGTACAGTTACTGCAGTGTCAGAAACGACATCCTATTATAGCAGACTTTTACATTATATTGAAATAAATTCATTGATTTAGTTTTCAGCAATGCTTGGTTCTTGCAGACAATGTGAACCAAAGAACAGACACACCATATACAATACAG
The DNA here is from genome assembly GCA_011038615.1 of Limnodynastes dumerilii. NCBI lineage: Eukaryota > Metazoa > Chordata > Amphibia > Anura > Limnodynastidae > Limnodynastes > Limnodynastes dumerilii. The sequence continues at coordinate 254,853 of WWET01001578.1, read as the reverse complement.
GGATTAATTACTGTCTGTGAATGACACTGTACAGGACAAGTGCTCTAGTCCTAATACATATACTACACAGCTTTTACTACACTCCAAGACCATAAATGGATATTTCACAATAAGACAGAAATCCCACTAAATGTAACTGCTTTATGTCAGCCCTAAAAAAAACTTCACTTTTTGTGTCCGTACATTTTTGTGAAGAGTTCAGTGCCAAACCATTCTGATTTCTGCTGTGTTAAGGATATTCCACTCTTGAAACATGGGTGCAATGTCTCTGCACATTCCATTTTAACCTATAAAATTTACTGAACTGGCAGAAGCCATTAATGCATAAGGAATAGGTCGTCACATGTTCTCAAATTTTAAACATACCATAAAGACATGAGGGTTTTTTTTATGTCTATTTAAGGCATTAAGCTGAAAAGCACTTTAGCAGGTGAAAGGAGTGAAAAACACTTTGGGGCTGATTCAGAGTTTGGGAGTAAGGGTAAATCAGGTGTAAATGTACAGCTCAGCAATACCATTTTGCAAAGTAAGGGGTGCTAATTAATTTTATATCTTTTGCACGCAGGCAAAATACATTACTTTTGCACACAGAACTCAAATACTGCATAGCTTTTATAATTTTATAAAATAGAGGTGAGCTAAGAAATTTCACCTCTAAAATATAATTTTGCTTTCACATTTGCCTCCCCTTGCAGTACAACATGGTTTTGCTCAGGTCTACACTTGCACCTAAAAAAAGGTGTAAGCGCAACTCTGAATCAGCCCCTTTCTGATCATCTATGTATAGAACAAGAAGTCACATTATTGATCAAATTTCAACAATGATGTCATTAGTTCAAAGTCAACGACATTTTCCGCCTACAAAAGCACTGAAGTCTGAAATATATTACTGCCTCCTTTGTATTTTTTTTATAGGATAGTCACACTCCCCATATTAAAAATGGGGACACTCTCTGACCAGTTTAAGTGACCAACAACAGGTAAATATCATGTAATTCTTTTTCCACTTGTCGGTTCTATACCAAAATACCAGAGGCACATGGGGGAACCTGTTTTTCGGGCTGTCCCATTTGACGGACTGTGTGTGGGCTTGCGCTATGGGCATGGGTGGCACTATCTTTTTGTTACCATCCACCCTTATGGAATCTGGAATCTTGGTTGTCAACTTTGATACAATGGACCAATGTAGGACTCATGCAATGACATATTGGTGACTGCTTAAGGATTCGTTGATCTGTAAAAGTGTTATGTTTGACCTTTATCTGATTCTCCGGCTGACAGAGACAATTAAGACGGTTCATCTCTTAATCACTTGTTGTGGACAGGCTGAGACTATATATGTATATACTCCATATACCTATATCATTTATTTATTCTGTCTGTCTACCCTCGCACCAAGTCTTTCACAAAAACATTTTATGATATCCAAATGGGCAGATTGTTTACAGTCTTAAAGTGTGACTCAAAATATAACCAGTTCGTAATATCCAGAAGTGTAAGACAGTTCTGATTACTCCTGGCCTGTGTTCATTTGGACCAATCCAGAGTTTAAAAATAAGTAGAAATAGGAGAAAAGTTACACCTGGGTAAAACCAATTTTGTTGAATTACAGGGGATTCAAAACTCATCTGTTACAAACATTATTAAGAGATAATGTTTCCTAACCCAAGTCTAACTGGTCTATCTAAACTAATTTGTTTTCCAACGATCACCAATGTGATGTGTAAGTGTGAACCAACTGTATGCCACGCTGTCAATGTTAAACTTCTCTTGCTTGTACCAACTCATATTAATGTATACGAGTCACAGTTTATGGGCTGTATTCAGAGAACTGCATTATCAGCAACTTCTGTGCGTATTTTTAAGTACGTTTAAACTGTGCATGCGTAGTAACAAGCGGACGGACTTGGGAATCGGACGTAGGAAATTCCACACGGAACTCCCGCGGAAATATACGCACGGAGGAATTAG
>WWET01001578.1:228329-246100 GCA_011038615.1 Limnodynastes dumerilii | reverse complement strand
ATATATATATAGTAACTGCAATGGTTGGGTGGGTTTACTCAAAGTGGTGACAATTTGGTCCTTGTTTTAGTAATTTAATTTTGTTTTTGGTGGACTACATTAAAAAGACACTATGGGCCAGATCCTGACCGGGGGTTATGTACGGCATCTACATACCTGTTTTGTTTTAGCAAAGTAATTTTGTTTTTGGTGGACTACATTAAAAAGACACTATGGGCCAGATCCTGACCGGGGGTTATGTATCTACATAATATATATATAGTAACTGCAATGGTTGGGTGGGTTTACTCAAAGTGGTGACAATTTGGTCCTTGTTTTAGCAAAGTCATTTTGTTTTTGGTGGACTACATTAAAAAGACACCATGGGCCAGATCCTGACCGGGGGTTATGTACGGCATCTACATAATTTCCCTGTTTTGTAGGCATGCGCACAACCTTAGTAAGTTTGCATAACCGTCGGCGACGAGTGTTACGTTAAATGGGCTGTCCCCTCCTTTAAGACCGTTGTATCTCTGCCGTAGAGCCGGAGATAGACGTGTAAATAAGGGGTAGGGGCACATAAGTGTCCAGATTCCTACCTTAAGCGGGGAATGCACTCCCCACTACACTATCATACGTACTGATCCTCACACACCCATAAGGCGTGCTTAGGTCAGGATCTAGCCTTATGTCGTTACATTGAATTTCTTCTGTTTCTTTGTAGTATGGGAGAAAAATACTGTGAAAAATAATATATGATTTTTGAAATAAACAATTAAATGTACAAAATAAGTGTTGCTGAATGAGAAGTGCTTGCAGCAATACAGATGGTGGCATGTACTGTAGTAGTGGGATCCTGCCCTAATGTTCATGTTGAAGGTTTGCAGTGTCTTATGTAAGATGTTCTTGGTGCACAATTAAAGTGCACTTCTCTTAAATGACACATTAGCATTCAGGCTGTTAAGCACCTACTGGCAAACATTAAGTGAAAACATGTCAATATACTCAGCAAAATAATGATTGGGTGGAACAACAGGTATGCAGGGGAGAACCCACCTTTAGAGGTTTTGGAGTAAAGAAACCAGTATAGCATAACATTAAGCAGATGGTGGCATACTACAGAATGAATGCTCCAACAGAAGTCCAGCAGTAGTCTCCTATATATTCCCTAGACTTACCAGATTCNACGCTCCCCAGATTCAGGCAGTTGTGTTGTGGTTCTATGAGCTATGCAAATGTAGAAGTAATAGTGAACTATAAAGGAACAATTCTGTGTGTGCAGTCAGTGAATATATTTGTTTACATGCATAAAGGGCAGTATTCAGGTATTGTCTCAGTAAAATCATGTCCAGGGCATCCTGTTCTATTGCTACATCTTATTCTTTGTTAGAGTAATGACAATTACTAAAACCAAACATACATGTGGTGATTTCTCAACTTCAGATCATACTTCAGATACAGGAAAATATTTAGGTTTAGCTACAATACTAAGGCTTCTTACTGTTAAGTACCTCTGAATCCGATCAGTGTGATTAGTATAATCTATAGCTATACTCTTCACTATCCATCAGATAATGAGGGCACGTTTAATGCTGCTATTTATGGGGATTCCTAATCCACTGTTCTAATGAAAACACTGATATATCTTGGTATTACAGCAAGTATAAAAAGGATTCAGAACTCTGAAAGGAAGCATCAAAAGCATCCTATTGTGCCCACAATACCTGGATACTGGGATGCCTTTATAATCCAACTTTTGCACTCTATTTACCAATTAATCATAACTAATACTAATAATATTATTGGATCCACATTTAAAATCCCACTGAGGATTCACTGCCAGATCCTTGATGTATCTAGCCTAGTGTGGGAGATCCGTGGACCCTACCTTAAGATTTCAAGCTCCTCCCTTAAAATGGGAATGGCTTGGAAGTCTGGATACACATAAGGGGTCGGACCATGAACTGCGGCTGAAAGTCATTTGCTTAAGTCTCCTCTCAGGGAACATCTGCGCATGCGCGCGCCAGATGTTCCCTGTGCGTAAGAACTACGTAGTAACTTCGTTACGTACGTTAGTTCATACGATAAAGGGGTTGACCCTTCACTTATGATGGCTCTATTCCCGCCATTTAAGCAGGGATATCCATTTACATGAAGGGTCCCGGGCGGGGGGCAGCCTCGTTAAGACTAGGTCTGCGGCCGTGTACTGTATATAGTCATAAAAGTTACGTTAGGAATCTGCACATGTAAGTGTCCAGATTTTCTACCGACAGCGTTGAGTGCAGGGGACGTTCAATCCCCGCTACGGAAGCGTAACTACGGACCCCCACACACATGTAAAGCGTGCGGGGGTCTAGATCTTCCCTTTACTGTTAGATCAGCATGTACTCCCTCCCACTATCATACACGAGCGCCGCATTCTGCCCAATTGTGTGAGCACTTCCAGTACAGAGGGTCCAGATCCATACTGGAAGTGCAGGGGATGCGCATGCGTCCTCGCAAGATGTGTGCCTTTTCCACCCACTGCAAATGTGCAAAATGTTATTATTCAGAAAGCCTGAGAAAGGTTATCCTGGCATAAGGAAAGATTTCTGGAGGGGCTCTATTACAGAAGTCACAGCCTATAATTTCTTTCAAATGTCCACTAAGACATGCTATAAATATAGAAAATACTGTGTGCTTAGAGCCCTACAAGCATCATATATGCCCTAGTTATGGCAGTACTTTTATATAGGCCATGGTAAACTAATGTACAATAAGTAATCATAAGCAATAACACTACCTCCATGAACATACATATTAACATCACAACGCAGGTGATGTTTTCTAGGTCATATAACCAGTGTGTAGGATTACTTCTATAATCATTGGAAACACAAATGTAATATAAAGATGGAAATATTTACTAAAGTTTCTAGGGGTTACAGCTTTGCACAGTGAGTCATGTAGCCTCTTCTGAGGATGTCTTCTATTGCTGCAAGGTCCGCGAAGTCTCAAATTGGGAATTAATGTGCCTCTATCTGCCTCATGTGTGAGTAAAAGGCTGTCAGGCTGTCTACCAATCTGCTAAGGGTTCAAGTGAAGAAGACCCCTGTCTGTAGCTTAACCATATTATGCAGTTAGATGGTTCCTGAGTAATAATCACTATTTACACAACTGCCATTTTTATCACTCAGCTTTTGTATATGTGCGTGCGCGTGTGTGTGTGTGTGTGTGTGTGTGTGTGTGTGTGTGCGTGTGTGTATGTTATGGCTTGTGGCATATGCCTTTATTATTTTCTGTTAAAAAATGTAAATTTAAACAGAGACATGTTATCATAACTTAGTAGCCATTTACTGCTACGATCAGCAATTTGCCCTTTATTACTCAGCAATGCGGAAGCTCTGTGTTCTGTGCATGTTCATCAGTGGGCACCGGAGAGATTACTGCAGAGTTAGCAATAGAATAAAAGCAGTTAGTGACTTGGAAGTGAATGTGTGGCATATGCTTTAATGTGAAAGAAATCTATACGGTATGCACAACCAACTATTACAAAGAAAGAGGCAGAAGTGCTGAATGGTCGGGACACAGGTGCTGACTGTTTGACAGAAGGAAGGACTCTGATCTAGAGTATGGAAAAGATAAGACATAATGTTGTCTGAAGTGGGTGATAGCTGGCTGTGCAGAAATGTTAGAGGCAAAAAAACGAAAACACATACATAACAATGTGCCATTTCACTTCATTTAATGTGTCCTCTTTATAGCACTCTCATCCTAACCTGTCTACCCTTTATACCTTAACCTTTTTTAGGAGCTCAACAGGACTCTGTTCTTATGGCATTTTGTGACTGCAAGTTGGTTTAATTTTACTAATCTACCCATTTATCAAATGAGTAAGCCGCCAAAAGTTACAAATCGCCCAACTGTCAACCACTTGAATGTGCCAAGAATGTATTTTCTAACGCTGCCTTAGGCTGCTATATTGCACAAATCAAACAGTTAAGGAATCAAGTTTGTACAAGGGGAAAGACGTGTTATGGTGTGTTGGGATTTGAAATGACTTTCTCTGTGTATATACTGTATATATTTCTGGTGTCGCAGGGAAGATGAATTGAAAGTGTGCAAGTGTGCAGCTGTTTGGTATTTGTGGCGTTACACAGTGAAATGCTCATGAGGAAAATGTTTTACAGTAATAGCTACAGTAACAAGACTTACCTTCCCCACCTGTGAAATAGGACCTGTTATAATAAGCTAGTTCCTTATTATTGAAGCTAGAACATGGTATATAATGGTCAATATTGAAGGATTTAAGTTGTTATTCTCTGCACTTAGCAGTGTGTTGTAAGGAAACATTTTTTGGAATTCATTTTCCTAAATGTGAAAAAGTCAGTGAAATGAAAAATATTCTAACACAGAAAAGACAGTTTGTGTCTGGCCCAGAGCTGGAGTAACCAATCACGTTACAAACAAACTATCCTAATCTCCCACCTCATCTGTACTGCAGCCTGTCAGGCAAGGCAAGATGTGCAAGAAATCCTTTACCAACAGATGTTATGGAAATAAAGAGCCAATATAGAGCCGAATTCTTTAAGACCGCATATACACAATCTACGTACCGAAAAGATACGTAGATTACGTAAAAAATTACTACTCATGTATACAATTTCGGTAAACACCGGATGTATATGCAATACGTCCAGTGGTCTGGATATGGCCCATAAATCTAATCGTATGACCAAGTCATTGAGGATTTCTGTAACCACTCTAAAACCATCTTATTATTAGCTCCCATTTTAATACTCTATTCTTCAGGCTATGTTCATGTTACTAAACTTACAGAGTACTCTGACCTATAAATGACTTTTTAAGCATTTTAACAAGCAACACAAACCCTTTTTTCTCTACTCGACGTAGAGCAAGGTGAGATAAAACATTACCACATTTGGGAAGAGATCACAATGAGGAGAACTCTTATAAGTGCTGCTAAAATGATCATTTCCCTATAAAGTAAACACTCTTATTTGTACATCTACTTGTCATGTAGCTGCAGGATACTATTACGTTAATAAAGCATAGCTCTCATAAACAAAGCATTTTTAATGCCTGTCTCTATTCTTCTGTTTTACAGAAACACTGATATCAGAATGCAATTTCTGTATGTGTCAACGTTACAATTAAAACAAAAGTGCTTTTGGTTCAACTAATGCACAGTAAATCAGCAAAAGCTACAGTAAAATGGTCACACGTATAACTATACCTTTCAGGATTACATGTTGCCATATAACGAAGTACAATGATCATCCATATGTGAAAAGCAACAAAGATGTCTACTAATCAATTGCTTAAAACTCAATTCACTTTATAGCACGCTCTCAAAAAACTCCAGTTAATCCTGCAATACTGGACACTTTACATTATACTTGACACTAGATCAGTTTAAGACTAAAGGACCATTTCTGCAATGTTATGAAATCCTTTCCTGAGTTACTTCCAAGACCACTTATAATCACACTGTTATAGTGCTCAGGTGAGTTTGGATGAATGATCACCAATAATATTTCAGATTTGCAACAAAGCTTGAGGAGTAATTTAGTCATTTAGTGGAGTAATTCAATCTGAATGTTTACAGCTACTCAATCTGGATCAGGAACGTAGATTACTGCAACTAGCCGACCCATTATTTCCCTGGGGCACACAATCCTCACATATCATCAGCATGTCTTTGGAAGGCCCACGCTGCTTGCCTGAACCTACTAAGACATATTTCCTCTGAAAATAAATGACCTCTATTTATGGCACTAATTAACATCCTACATGAGAAGCAGTCAAAATGAAAGTTTATAGCTGCCAGGTGATTAGTATTTAGCAAATAAAGGCTCCGGTCCGGATTCACAGTTCCGTAGTTTTCATCTTACGTACGTTGTTTTAAGAATTGAGCTAATACGCATGTGTAGCAGCTTATTTACGCTATCTACGTACCATTTCTGTGCGTAAATTGCGTAAGCGCGGTCTTTATATATGTACGGAAATGATACGTTATAGCGTAAATAAGCTACTACGCATGCTAGTGGGCCGATTCCGAAAACAACGTACGTAAGACGAAAACTACGTAACCGTGACCCCGGACCTCTGTTTGTTTATGGTCATGATTAAGCTACACTGTTACGCCTTTTGTTTTCTTTCTTTATTACCGCAGGCATAAGAAATGAAGACTAGGACATTCATGTGTGTGACAGCGGGTGTTGCATGGGCTTCTATTCACTTTGTTGCTCTGCAGATTGAGATGACCTGAGCAAAACAATAGACCATAAGGAATAATGCAGATAATGAAAATGCAAGTCTCCCTCATGCTGCCGACTCCTGGATTCCACCATACATACTGTTTATCAACAACTGAGTGTGACACGCAACAATACAGGTCACCGTTAGCAATTTGGCCATATATGTTCAATTTGCAGAGAAGTAATTGCTGACAATTTTCCTTGCACTGCCTGTGACATTAATGAAGATTAAATGCAATGCACAAGTGGATTACTGTACAAAATAAGGCATTAAATAGCCAATTACATAAATAATAGGCTGATGAATAAGGTTCTATTGGACTGCTTTCAGTGCAGATGAATGGTTGCAGGGAATGATTCCTTTTAGTCAACTCATATGAACAGAACAAGTTGCTTTTGGAACTTGTCAGGTTTCTTTGTTAGCCTACAAATATGTTTCTAATTGGCATCATCTGACAATTGCCTCTGCTGTCATCTATTTAGCCATGTGCTATAGATTCAAGATTTACAAAGTTCACAAGTCAGATTTCATGCATGAGAAGAGACCCATTCATCCAGATGTTTTGTGCCTGTTAATGAAATGACAGGAAAACATGTGACTATCCACTTTCTCAATCCACTCCACAGTAAGTGGAAATGGTGTTTTTGCTGCTGGCTAAATGGAATTGCTGAGCCCTGCAGAAGATAGCTGCAATGTATGATCGAATGTGAGCAGATGCCGGCAAGAAGCTACTGAAGCTGCAATCTGCTTCATCTGTAGCACATGCTAATGTTTTGTAAACACTGAGGTTCCGGGATGACCAGGGGTTAATTCTCACATAACCATTGCTGAAATACACAGTGTTTAAGGCATTTAGTGGATAGCAGAGGAACCATAACTGCCACATGCAGAACCTATTGTGCCAGGTCTGCCCTGGCTATAACCAAAACATTGGCTCAAGAGGTTCTGCATCAGCTGCTTTATTTTACGTCCAAATTAAAATAAGACCTGGCTGCCATGGGTCTACCCTTTCATTAACACTTTAATTTGACATCTAAAGTCATATTTTTTATTTATTTAATGTGGTTAGTAATATTCAATGTGAAGTCTTTGTGTACTATAGTAAGTAAAGGTTTATTCTCTGTCACCACAATATAGCATGCAAAGCATTCAGGTAGTTGGCAGTGGTACAGGGCAAATCCCTCACAGATGTTTGTTTCTTTATCGTACCTGTCTCTTTGTCTTGTACTTCATCCAGGTGCAAGTCATTCAGAAGGTGCTCCAAAATCTTCTCTGGAGTTCCAGACACCACCATGTACCTATCGGAAAGCAGAGAGTCCACAGAGTCATCCTCAATGGAGGACTGAGAGCGGCTGCTCCATTCATCCTCCTCATCCTCCTCATCAATGTATTTAAAATAAGGGACATCAAATGTGCGCAAAGGAAGCTCCCTGACAGTAAAAGCTGCCAACAGCTTTTCTTCCATGTGGGCATCAAAGACCCTCAGCTTTGAACTCCCCATTGTGGCGTTTGAATGACAAAGGGCATCCCCTATAATGTGCAATGTGTTCCCAAAGCAGCTCTATGTTAGCTAGCTAAATCCATCTGGCAGCTGAGAGCTCTGCAGTCAGCCTGTGCCTGTCTGCCTGTGTGTGTCTCTATGCCTAGAGGAAAACTCTTACCTCCAATCACTTTCGCCACTCCCTGCTGTGGAGGCCGGCCTTTCTGACGACACTTTCCTAAGCACTAGAACATCTTGGTCCTGCTCTCTCACTTGCACAGTAGTTGCTTCTTCATCCTGTTTTAATGCATGAATAAGAATGATTTAAAAGGAAGAAAAATAAAAGCGGTCTCCTGAGAATCAGTCTGGTTCCCCATGCAGCAGCTGTCTACATATCCCAATGTTTCACACAGAAAACACATCATAGAAGACCAAAGGGCACGCTCTGATCTTCTCCACGCTGCTCTCACTATAATCATGCATTTTAATGCCCATTGCCTGAGCTGCTGCATCTTCAGCATATATCCACCGCTTTCCGACTCTGCCCCCAGTACATAAATCCTACAAGCAAAATGAAAGTCAGGTCTAGATAGGATTTCATTTTACAATTTGCTCAACAGTTAAAATGGCGTCATTATTTTACATATAAACCCAGTTGACCCTCTGTGTCATTTGGTTATTTAGTGGACAGAATCTATGTTAGACACATAACATGTCACAGAATTGCCTCATGTTACAAATTCCTACGGCCAGATTTACTAAGCTGCAGGAAAGGAAAAGTGGAGATGTTGTCTATAGCAACCAGATTGTAGCTCTCACTTTCCTATTACATACAAGAAAATGTTAGCTAAAATCTGATTGGTTGCTATGGGCAACATCTCCACTTTTCCTATCCCACAGCTTAGTAAATCTGGCACCAAGTGTTGATGCAACCTATGAAATGACTTGGCATTGTGTAGATGAATATCCTCTAGCTATTGCAAATTGCCCTTTAACAGCGGGTCAGATATCAACAATGCTTACAGACTGAATCCAAATTCACCCTCTATGCACGCTTTGTGCTCCGTGTGCAAATAGTACCTACAGACGCGTTCCTAAAGGCTTCCAGCACGGATCTGGAGCCTCCACATTCAGGCTTCTGTGCTGAAAGCCTCTATGACAATGGGGTGCACAGCGCATATGCTTGGTGGGAGGGGAGAGGTATTTAATTTGTACAGTAAGAACTTGGTTAAGCCCTTACATATGATACTTAGTTACACAGACCCAATTTTACCTGTGGGGTAAATATTAAGGAAGGGCCCTACCATTAAAATTGAAACTATGTATAACACTTAGGATCGCACAACGATCACCAATAAGAACTCAGCTGCCGCTGTGGACGGAGCTCTATAGCTCTATACACTACTTCATAACATCAGTGCAGAAGTGGCAACATTACTATAAGAGGTACAACACAACCATTGCTCTTCACAGCTCTGGCCTGGATCTACAGACCTGAATGCAGCATCAGTGGGGATCCAATAGCGGATTCCTACTGTATCCATGCAACAGTGCGAGCACATGGGAGACCATTGCTCTTGCTTGCATGATGTTCCAACAGACAGACCCTACCTTTATACTTGGGTGAGGATCTTGTGGCTCTCAAATCTCTGCCCTTACTGTACATAAAATACTAAACCACTCCCGCTTGTGACTTCAACCTAGCCTGTCGGAACATGTCAGAAGTGTTTGAAGATTAGAGTGCTACATTGTGCGCAACACACAAAAGCAGGCAGCTTCTGATATACGCGGACAGAAAATGACCACTTTGCGGAGGTCTGGATCGGGCTCTCTGTGCACTCCCTGAGCATTTACACAAGACAGTTCATAATAGTCACACCCAAGATTTGTATAGTCTATGGCACCCCAGTGGCTGAGTATGTGGTGGCGGTGACCCATACAAGTCTGCATCGATCTTTGTGGAAACAACCAATGCTACGTCTAGTAACAACAAAACAACAAAAGTTATAAGGAAATGAAATCTTCTCTAAAAATTCAAAGATTTTTGTAAAATTCATTCTAGAAATGCCTTGCATGAGGTAAATTTATGGAGGAGACAATTATCATCTTGGTATAGCACAAACTGTTTTTTGTTATCGGGTGGAGAGCTACAAGGTAACCTGTGCTGTGTGCCGCTCAAGCCAGTGTAACGTGACTCATAGGGTAACTGAGCGTGTAAAGAAGTGACTAGTTGTATAATAGACGGGTGCACAGTGATCCTGTTTATGTACTTTGTAAGTATGGTATTGCCCTGTTACATAATGGAGCATAAGTAGAAATGTTACCCAAGGTCTATAATTACCTTTTAATATTCTGCCTAATAAATGAGCAACAATATTGAATCTTAATTTTCCTTTGCAGCCAGTGCAGTTAATACTGTTCTCTATTTTTTACATTTACATAATATCTTTGCCAAGAAGCTGACATGTTTTATGCTGGATTTCTGATAACCGGGATTCCTGTGTATATTTTATGCCATCTAACATTTGTTTTGAACAATTATTGCATAACAAAAGAATCAAAAAAAAAGTGCAATAGGTATTGTTACCCAATGCATTATCCCACAGAACACATGGGTATAGAAAACTGAAAAAATAAGCATATATGGTAAATCCCCTCTAAAAGAAATTTCACTTGTTACCTGCAGCAGGAAGCCAGCAAGCATGGAATTACTCGTTATATTTGATTTAGATGATCATCTGTTTTATTACTGACCATATGCTGCACGATAATTATGTAAATCAGACTGATAAATGACCACACTGAACAATTACTATGCATTATATGGAAATAAATGATTTACTGAAAATGCTGCTAAATGCCAAAAAAAAAAAAAAGAGTTGTCTAATGATCAGAATTTATTCAACAGATTTAACATTCATGCATAAAAACTTAAGTATGGTAATTTCTGATTGTTTCTAAATGATCCTCCCAATAGATTTCTGAAGACATGCCACCTTTGCAGGTGAACGTATGAAAAGTCTGGTATAACATAAAATAAAATGATTGCAGCCTCTCAGCCTTATGCTGGTTAGTACAAAATCAGTAGGATTATCATGTAGGTTGCCCTAGCTAATTTTAGGGTAACCAGCACATGGCTTTATTGGATCCATAGACTGGAGATCTGTGGCTTATTTTCCAATTACGATGATTGCAATGGACGCTAGTCTAGTCAGCACCAGGTACAGACAGTCCTAGGGGCTGATTCAGAGTTTAGGAGTAAGGGTAAAAAAGGTGCAAGTGTACAGCTCAGCTAAACCGTTTTTCAAAGTAAGGGGTGTTAATTTAAATTACTTTACATGCATGAAAATACTTTACTTTTACACATAGAACTCACACACTGCATAGTTTTATGTTTATTCTATAAATTAGAGTTGAGCAAAGAAACTTCACCTCTTAATTCTATTTCTGGTTTCACTATTTGCCTCCCCTTGCAGTTTAACATGGTATTGCTCAGGTCTACATTTACAAAAATCTAAAAAATCTACATCTAAAATTTTAATGTAAAATTTACATCTAAAAAAAAAAGGTGTAAGTGCAACTCTGAATCAGCCCCTAGTCTTATCTCTAGTGGTGTACTACAGCATGATCTAGTACCCAAAATGGCTACCTTGGTAAGCTGGCAGTTGGAGATCCACAACTGTCATAAAGCCCTGACATCCAGAGCCCGCTGGTACACATTTTTGTGGGACTAATCACCCCTAAGGAATACAATAATAGCACTGACTGGCCTAGGACTGTTGAAATGATGATGGGGAACAGTATACAACAGCATCCCCTCATTTTCCCCCAGCAGCCAGACGGGTTAACAGTGCTAGTAGAAAAGGAAGAGGTGGACCCTAACACACTTGTAACCCCTATTTTCATACTTGTAGACACTAGTGCTAGATGTCATATAGCTGATTTATTTATATTTATTTTTACACTGTTAATATATCTATGATTGGTTTTTATTAAAATAAAGGTCTTAAAATGTATTAAACTTCTGTAATTTTCCACTAATGAAATTCCAAAAACTCATTCAGATCAAAAGTCAAAACAGGAAATGAATGAAGACATCCTGGGAATATTTACATTATTGGTGTGTGTGACGGGGCAGAAAGTTCAAGCGGTGGGAGGGGACTCTCCATACTATCTAGACTCCCACAATATGCTAATTTTAAGTGAGGACAGTGCAGATGTTTTAAGGGGGGGGGTTCTCATAGCGTACGTACAAGTGAAGGGAGTGGCCTCCCATGCGTATGGAAGGGTGGATCCAGTTCATTATTATTTGTTGGTAAGATTTCTATACCCTGCAGGCCCTTGTGTTTAGAGGTCTTCTTTCTGTAGAACCCAATGTATCTTCTGGCTTTACATATACTGTACTGATTTCAGACACATTTACCAAAGTGATTTCTACATTTATAAGGTATTTTTTTTTCTGTGTTTACGCACTATTGAAAAAGGGTTAAAAAAAAAAATAATGAATGTATGTTTTATTCTTCAAACAAATAAGTTTACCACGAAAATATACAGTTTGTGCATCATCAATCCACATATATTTACTTTACTTATTCATTTTCCCTTATAAGGTCTGAACTCATGTGAAACATTCAGTCTGTTATAGCAGCACACAGATGACTGGATACAGAGCTTAAGAATCACTAATAGAGTAGCCTGCATCGTTTGGTATTTCCCTAAACAGCAATAATGCTATATTATATAATATATTTTATATTATTTCTTTTATTTCCGGTTGACAATTATATTTCGTAGCCAGTGACAATATTATAGCAAGGTCAATGGTGACATTCTTGAAGCCAAGTTATGTTTTTATCATCACTGCAGTGATCTCTTGGGATGATCCATTTAATGTAGGTATCTAATATGGAAATTGCAGATGATTATTATTATTATTATGTAAATAGGGCATGCTCTGTGGGACATCATGGACATAGCAAAAGCTAAGAAAAACATATTAAACCATTTACTTCTCATTAAATTTACAGCTATAGGAAGATCATAAATTAAAATTTTGGCAGTATTGCAGTGAGAGAACTGTGGGGGTTAAATTGTGTTCTGTTAATGACTGGAAAAGTAAGAATCACAGGAAATTAATATGAATATGTGTAGTCGGTCATTTATGCAATCTACGTACCAGTTAGGTAGTGTTAGTGTTTAAAGACTGCACAGAGTATTTTAGTTAGAGAGGGGCGTGGTAATGCCTGCTCAGGGAGTGTTTAGTTAGAAGTGGGAGGGGGGAAGGATTTAGATTAGCCGGGGAGGGCGGGGGTAGGTGGGAAGAGGCATAATCTTTGCTTAGTTTTCTTCTTAAGAAAGAAACTACACATGGTAAGAAAAGGTAGCTTGAGTGCCATAAGGTACCTAAAAATAGAGGACGGGTTAGGGGCAGGGCGGGTGAGTTAGGTGTCGAATTATTTACTGGTTAGTTTAGAACAAGTATTTGGTTAAAATTGCCATTTTGATTCACCAGTAACCCCCTTTTTGAGTTTATTTCAGTATAGTAGAAGATTAATGCTAGAGACCTTGGTTTCTAGTTTAGCTGTGAATGGCTCAGCATATACACTCTGCTTCATATGCACAGAATAAGCTTCTGGAAAATGAAGATGCATAGAAAGGAAAAGGACTCCAGTTATCTGCAGATGGTGTGTTAGTGATTTTGCAGTTTATTAAGGAACAGAGGTCACCTGGAACAATTGAGTGAGCCAGCAAAATGTTGTCGAGTGATCATAGCTCAAAAAGAGAACAATAGTGTTATAGGATGTGTGCATCAAGATAAAGGAGACAGATGCCTTCTCTAAAAATTAAATACCACAATAATGATCAGGTTTCACAGGGATTGTAGAACTGGACAGTTAATCTTCTGATTCTGAGGATTTTGTCGTAGATGTCACACAGTACCATGTCTACTCAACAACACTGGAGAATCCAGAAATTGCTTCCAGAATCCAGGAAGAGGCCGCAATTCTCACATCTAGGCATGAGGCAAGTGAATTAATGGAAATCACTGCCTCAAGCCCCAAGCGTTACTAAATTTTTATATATTTTTTTGCAAATCTGTATGCGTGCGTGTGTGTGTGTGTGTGTGTGTGTGTGTGTGTGTATATATGCCACATCAAATGTACCAAATTATAACTGTTCCTTGCAAATAGGCTTGCCAATGAGTGACACTTGAGCCACTAATTAATCATTAAAAGTTCCTAAAATAATTAAAATGTACTACTCCAACTCATCAGATAATCAAACACAGAACAAGGAGTGACTAGAATTTCCACCTGGTAGAACCACCTTAAGGTGCAATGTACACCACACCTGTAAGGAAAGTCCTAATCCAGATATGTGACACACAAGTGAATCACTACTGCAAACTATAGTTTAAACTTTGCAAGAGATGACTATACAAACCTTGCAAAGAAAAAACAACAACAAAGCAGCATGAAGAGACCAACAAACTAAATGCACTCACTGACAGCTGTCAAGAAAGCAAATTGCACAAAAAACTTTCTGAAATTAGGATACAATAGTACATATACTAATAGGTGTTTCACACTAGGAACAAGCATTGTTTCCTTGTTGCTATTAGTGACTTCCCAACTAAAAATTTACATGTATTAAGTTGGTCATTTGTAAGGAGAAGCACATTTCCCTAGAATATCCAGATAAATAAAAAAATTATTTATATAGAACCATGATCACAAAGTCACAAATAATGAATGAGTTTGATTGCTATTCAGAACAGCTCAGTGACAGCAGCTTCCAGTATGAACAGCTAGATACGCAGTAACCGACCAGCCAGCCAATCAGATTTCATATCCACTCTGACAGATGTATAAAACAAAAGCCTTATGCTTCAATTCTAACATCAAACTGACAAACAGGTGAAATGTACCTTCTTCAATAGCTGTGGCACCCAGCGCCCCTTACATCGATGCAATGAAAAAGCCAATAATAAATAGGAATCTGTGCACTCTTATGACAAAGTCCTCCATGTCACCCTTTCCATTTATCATTAGCAAAGCGCAATGGTACCTCTCAGCTGATCCCTACCATTCATTCAATCTGTCTATTCAGATAAGTAGTACCAGATGGTTGACATGGATAACACAAAAATATTGCTTTATCCACAGTCATGCATGAAGTGTATCTCATAAAACAACTTTCTTCTTAATAATACATTTCATTCTATAAATACATTCAGTGCAGGGACACCATACTAATCAAAGGTGTTATTATGCTTACTCCCTTCCTGTAACATCAACAATTAAAATCTCCTCTTTTCCAAGTCAGTGTCTGTGAGCCGCACCTAACTACGCCTGTATTTTGGTATTGTGGCATACAACTGTATAATTATCATGTCATCTTGAAATGGCTGAATGTAAAGATGGTAGAATCAGCTTAAAACAATTTAGAAACACCGAGAATTATCAGTAAAACTGGCCCATACCATGCCTCCTTCAAATGCCAGAGGGTACCAAGTCTAACTATCCAAAAGAAACCCCATAAGGCTCTATTTGTTATAAAATTGCGCTTCTCACATTGGTCAGGATTGTGTTGGTTTGGGTTCATCCTAACCTATGTATTACTGTAATATACGAACACTAACTTTTTCACAGGAGTACATCACTGAGGAGTAAAGCTGGCCATACACTATGTAATTATCAAGCCATTCTGCCGATTATCCTGCCGTATATCACAATGACCAATTTTTCAGAATGCCAATAAAACTCTCCTGTTTCATCTGACAATTATATAGTTCAGGGCTATAGGCAGACAGCCCCAATGATTGAGTATTGTGTGTCCACTATACAGTGTGTCGGGAGTCATATATATGTAAATATTTTGTCTATGAGAATCACCAGACACTGCTCTGTTTGCTGACTTTCCGTTCCCCACTATGAATCAGGCAAGTACCACTTTGCAGATTAAGTAGACACATATTTTTATTATTTTTTTGCACATTTTGCAATGGTTTTAAGGTACATTTTCTCCATAATCCATTTAACCCTCTAGAGACTTCGTTAAGTATATAGAGGGCTGAATGGATTATGGTATCACACCTGGTTAAAGTACAAGTATGGCTGCTACCTCCTGCCAAGACTGCCCAGTTGCCCTAAGTACCACCAGTAGTGCTAGTACCACTGGTTGAGAAGCCCTGGTCTAGAATACAGTAAACTGCTAATATTCACTTCTACAGTCATGGAAGGCAAATCCTCTACCAAATAGACAGACATCTGACCACAGCAAAGGACATGCTGCATAGCAGTATAACAGTAGCATTTGTTCTATTATTATTGTTTTTGCTTGCTTCACTGTCAAATGCTCACAGAGCAGATTACAGGAATTTGACAGTACAATAAATCTGTTTTTATAAAACTAGCACAGTAATGGCTGTTGCCTGGGGCGCAGGGGGGTGGTCTGGCAAAGTCAGGGTCACAACAAATGTGGAGATAGGGATCAGAACGTACAAGTGTATTTTCAGAATATGAATCAAACAAATAACATTGGGTGAAACGTTATAGACAGGGGATACAAAATGGTATAAACAAATGACCCAATTTGGGGATACAAAACAGTTTGTGGTGCGGTGGCATTTTCTTTTAATATTGGAGAATATACGCAGTCAGACAAAATGATAAGATAACTTATTTGTTTGCAGATCCTGTATTTGATGCTGAAGAAATTAAATATTTTCTGTTGTTTGCCCTGCATCAATATATAAATAATACAATCATATGCCGCATTCACTGCAGTACGTTTGCATACAAATACCAGTACCTGAAAATAAACTAGGTCAGTGCTCGCAAGCCACACATTGTTATGGCAAACAGTCTGCAGTAAGGACACATTTCTTCCCTGACAGAAGTGGACACATGGTAATCCACTGGTTGTTACTAAATTGGCATCTGGCTGGGATTCCCCCAGGAGAGAGTATAGAAACACACTGAGTCCCCTTTCATGTGTTACTCTGTGACAATCTAAACACTTCTGGCTCCCATTTGGCATTTAAACACAATTATTTTCCAGCAATACTTATTTATAGGGGGACCAAAAAAAGTCTCTGGGGAATATATAATGTGAAAAATCAAAGTGCAGTGTATCTGGATGAAGACATCAAGAACATGTAATTGGAGCACTGTACTGACCCTTGGTATCGATAGGCATGTTTATGTAAACTACAGGGAAGCTGCCTTTGTCATTTGTAACCTGAGAAGGTTAGGAGTCCCATGTGCCTCTCAAGCTTTCCATTCTTTTTACCAGCGCACTACCTTCAGGGAAGCTTTTAAGAACCATTTCTTCTTTTAATAGGCCAAATGTGACCATAAACATGTTTTATCACCTATCAGAGTCAAATGTAAGGCAGTGAATATCCTGAACCAGGATTATTCCATTTTTATGATTATGGTTTGGATGGGGGTATTATGAAGAAATGGGATTTAAAAAAAAAACAAAAAACCCAAATGAGTTCTGGTTCTCAAAAGGAAAAATAGACGTTAAACATAGCAACCAATCAGATTCTAGCTTTCACTTTCCTATTAAATACTAGAGAATGTAAGCTAGAATCTGATTGGTTGCTAAGGGCAACATCTCAATTTTCCCTCTTGAGAAGTTTAGTAAATCTAGCTTAAGGTGTTGTAAGACTACAAGTCAAATCCTGTTTTGCCTGGAATTGTCTATGCCTATGCTGTTGGATGCTGGCTGTCTATGTCTGCTCTACTTATTTAGGTTCAAAGATACTTTAGATTTTATGGAAAGGGATCTGATACTTGGAATAAGCCAGATCCCAAATACAAATGTCATATAATCTTCATATGGAGTGTTGCATTCACTCTCTACATGTTCTAGCATAGTAATGTTATTCAAGTTACTTTCTTGGGCCTGTATTCAGAGTACTGGACGTATAACATATACGTCCAGTGTTTAGCGATTTTTACTACTGCGCACGTGCAGTCCTTTTTTTAACATAATCTACGTATCTTTCTTACGTAGATTGCGTAAATGCGGTCTGAAAGAG
>WWET01001578.1:205723-222450 GCA_011038615.1 Limnodynastes dumerilii | reverse complement strand
TATATATATATATATATATATATATATATATATATATATATATATATATATATATATAGTTAAATAAGCTTGTGCACCCTTCTCTCAAGGGGATTAGTATAAAACTCCATTTATGTGTTCTGAGTGATGAAAAAACCAGACTGGCTTACAGAATACTGTACATAGTATGAACAGACAATGATGGGGCACACAGATATGATGTAAACCGTGCCATGAATTAATACTAATTCTGTAGGAAAGAACAGCCCAGCTATTTTCTACTTCCAATGCATTCAGTGTGACAGCTACATCCACTCGAGAGTTCACAGAATTACTTGAACCTCATATCCGAGTAAAGAAAACAATTTCTGTAGTGGTGCAGATAAGCACCACTGGCTGGAAATGTGAATTATTTCACTCATCCAGCACACCTCTGGCACTGACCTGGAAGACAGCAGCAGTGTTAAAGGGATGTTGTTTTCATTTATCATTCATAAGTAGAGGGCGAGGCTGATGTATTCGCCAGCACTTTATGAAGTAATGACCAAACAGCATGCTCCATGAAACAATGCAAGAACATGCAAGCAAACAAAGAGGAGAGGGACCTGCTAGCGCTGCTAGAACATTCTCTGCGGTGTTTTAGAAATAGATACATATTTATGGGATTTTCAGAGGAAGAAATAAGAGCAACAACATCACTGAACCATAATCTGTTTATTCAGAGACATCAACAAAGCACGATGTGACAGTTTGACAGGGATATACCAAACCATTGTGCTACCTAAGCCTTTACCTCAGAAGCCCCCAT
Source organism: Limnodynastes dumerilii (assembly GCA_011038615.1). Taxonomy (NCBI): domain Eukaryota; kingdom Metazoa; phylum Chordata; class Amphibia; order Anura; family Limnodynastidae; genus Limnodynastes; species Limnodynastes dumerilii. The sequence goes on along the minus strand of WWET01001578.1, from coordinate 221,663 downwards.
ATATGTAGTTACAGGTTGAACAGCAACCTGTGTGTGGAGACTGCACATTCTCCCTGTGCGTGTGTGTTTTCTGTAACGCTTCAGGTTCTCTGTGTAGACACCAGCTTCAAACTCCATCTCATTTGAACCAGAAATGTTTATGAAATGAACATGCATTATATGTTGGCAAGTCAGAAACAAATGAAAACTGGAATATTTAGTAAACTATTACTCAAAAACAGGTGACATTGACATGATATTACAGGGAATTTCTTGTGGGTATATCCAGATAACATCTTCCTTGGAACTAACACTACAAGTTACAGTACAAGTGCTAGCTGCCATATTATATAACAGGTATTAAGTGTAATAAATGTTAGACCCATACGACTATCCTCTAGTTTATGGGTTTTAAAAAAAATTTAAAAAAAAGGGTTAATAAAGGGTCATATTGGATATTCATGTCTATTTTATCTCTTCCCCAGATCAAAAAAACCCCTTTAACCATTCAAAAATACTTTAAGATAGGGATCGCAGAAAATCCATAATAAGTTGAACATAATGGACTGGTGTCTCTTTTTTCAACCTCATCACCTATGTTACTATGTTATTCAATTTTCACAATAAAAAAAATGACTTCTTTGATAGTCTACCAGCCCATAATATAAGTTCTTCAAACCCTGGCCAACACTGCTCACTCCCAACTTCAGTATTTAGACACACAGGTATATGGTACAGGTATAAAAGGAGAACATTGCTGGTTATTGCTCGTAAAATAATAATAATAATAATAATAATAATATAAAAAATACAGTGTGTACTGTAAAATAAAAGATTTTCCCTATAGAAGAAGGTACATTGTATGGAATCAAGGACAGTGGACTAATAATGAAAGAGAAATATCAACCTGGCCCGGACCATCCGGTGTTTACCGATTTTTACTACTGCGCATGCGTATTAATGTATTTTTTCTTAATCTACGTATCTTTTTCTTACGTAGATTGCGTAAATGCGGTCTTTCTACGTAAGAAAAAGATACGTAGATTACGTTAGAAAATTACTACGCATGCGCAGTAGTAAAAATCGCTAAACTCCGGACATATATGTTATATGTACTCTGAATACTGGCCCCTGTCATTAGTTTTTAAAGGTCCATTTAAAAACTAATGAAAAAAAAAAAAAACCAACAAATAGTATGCTATGCTAGTAGGGCTATACCCAAAAAAAGTTAATACCAGAAGAGCTGAAGTAATTAAGTACAGAAAAAATCTACAAGACTTTACATCAATGCACCTGCTCATTACTAGAAAGCTATTGCAGCTGCTTCAGCGCAGATTCCAATATTTCATTTTTTTTTATTGTATAAAAATATATTAAAACAATATAGTGGTGCTGATCACCCAAGCAAAATGCATGAAAACAAAGCAGTAATTGTTTGGTCAAATATCAAACTGCTAAATAAATCCCCTCTCCACCCTCTATCAAAATATCCACAGACAAAACTCTTTGCAAGGCTTACAATGGTGTCAATACATCTGTGTATTTATGATTAATGCTCTAAATATGCTTCTATAAAAAGACTACTCAACAGATAAAGGATGTTAAACAGAATGTTCAATGTTACAATAATGAAAAAAATAAAAGAACAAGGCTTTTCTATCAATGGTGTCTGGAAAGAGATGGTAATGTGCCAGGATTTCATCTCTGTCTCAAAGACTGAATGAAACATAGTGTTGGGCATCAATCACAGCAGGGACAGGGCTGTTATCACACAAAAACACAGCTCCAATCATGTACGTGTGAAAGGTAGGAAACATATATAGGAAGACACGCATGGCATTATCAATATAAAACATATTTCTATAGCAGGTTCTATGTAATACTATAGCACTTGTCTTAATACGAGGCAATATTCTTGATAAATGGCTTCCCTTTGCTAGCAACCAGCAGGAAAATGAACCACACACAAACACACACACAAACATATACAAACATAAATGGAATTGAACCACATCTTTAATGACAATTGTTTTTCAAAGCATTAATAGCTTTATTAACAACCTGATAATAAAGAGAATTATGAAGCATATTCTTAATTTTCAACAACATGCCAGCTCCTCTGTTTACCTGAAAAAGCATCTGGCTAAATTGATAAGTGAACAGTAAGCATTTAGTAGGAGTGCAATTTACTGGATAACTTTTAAAAAAACAGAGGCAGGGCCTAACACCACTGTGTGGATTGCCATAAATCAACGACCAGTCATCGAACATAATGATAAATACATTAAGAAATCACTGTTTTAAAATGACCCAAGATGCACCACACTGCCTTTGTGTGTTTCCATATTCCTGTTACCCAGCACTTGCAAGAACAGTTGTGTGTAGCTTTATACGTTCTTAAGGTCCATACACACTACATGTTTTTAAATGATTGGCGACATTATAGATCACTTTAATCGCCAATCAGCCTGCATACACACTACACGACTTTCAGTTGACCCTTCATTATTGAATAGCTTGATCGTCAAAATTTTAAAAGATCCGATCAAACTATTTTGTGTATTTTGCAAGGACCAAGCATGATCATTACAGTGTACACACATGCATGATATCGTTCAAAACACTCCATCAGGTGATATGAACAATTATCGTTAAAAAAATATGTAGTGCGCATGAACCCTTAGTCTATGACATTACCTAACATTAGGATGGTGAGAACTATTTTCACCAGTACTGCACTGCTGTCTGAACACCTTTTTTGTGATTTATTTTTTATAAGACATCTATGTTAGATCCATTACATAGGTAATAAATTATTTGTGTTTTTAAGTGCAAGGCAGAAACATTTTAACGGAATACTGAAACATAACAATTAATGTAGCAAAAAGAAACAATAAAAGACACCTTTATCCATAAGTGATATAATCTACAATATAATACTTGTATAAATAGATATTTCTGATGCCACTGTGACTAATAATATGTCTTACAGGTTACTAATACACATAAACCATATGACTCAATGGGCCTGATCCAGACCTACGCAGCTCGGCGGCAATACGCCAGGCGTAAGATCGTCTAAAAAGCCGATCTGAGCATGCGCCGGCCAGATGTTGTCCGGCAGTACTACGGAAACGCCCGATCGTCCGTAGCATCACCGTAATAACGGCTGAGGGGGCGTCCCTCGTCGTTACTATGCAAATGTTAGTGTAGGTAGGCAGGAGAAAGTAGTTTAATGAGGAGGAGAGGGAGGGAGGGGTTTCCGTTAATACGCTCTTGTCGCATTGTATTTTCCCTTGCTTATGCCGGCTGAAGATAGGGTAGCCTTCAGCCGGCATAAGCGAGGGAAGATACGCTGCAACAGGGGGAGTGCCGGGGGAAGCTCATGCCGATACACTGTGCTTTACTAAGCACAGCGCATCGGCATATATCTGGATCAGGCCCAATGACACCACTTTTATACAAAATGAACACAAATATGTCTCTCATCAGTATAACTGTAGGTAAACAATGCCTGTAAACACATGATTTCTTATAGTTATAATACTTGCATAGAGGCATTTACTATGCCAAGCTGCTGCAAGAGACCTACCTGTAGTCTCTTGTCAGGTGGTTTAGTTGCTGACGGTAAGATCGGATTGTCCCTGGTCAGCTTCTGCACAAAATCAATGCGTCTGAGGTCTTCTCTTCCATGCAGTTTGCACATAACCCCGGCCTTGAGGGTTGGGGAGAGAGCAAATAAATACTTAAATCCACAATCCCAGGACATGGCATTCACCTAACAGTCATAATATATTGTCAAACAAATCCAAAATTTGAGAACATTTATCAGTGAGTGCTGTATCTCTCAGTAGAATGAGACTGTCCTGAATCCAATCACACTATGTGTGAGACTGATATGCTGACTTTTTGTTTGTTCCTCTCCACCTATTTCCTGTTACATTGGAGAACTGTACCAAGAGTTTAAGCCTCATGGGAAAGCTGGACAGGAACAAATGCGACATTGGATAAAGTGATGTCGACTTGCCATTCCTAAAAATAACATTGGAGCACCTCCTTTTCATCCACTCGAGTCCTTGGCCCAGACCACAAAACAAGCTGTCCGGTGCCAACGATTGCAGTAACAACACATGAACCTGTACTGTGCTCATATGAATCTTTGAGCTTGCAAAGTGCTGGAATTTCTCAGTGTTTACAAGTAATGGAACATTCATTGTCACAACTTGAAATAAAAAGAAATATACTGTATTAACAATAGCTGTTTATGAAACAATCTGGACTCTGCTGAGAGCACTGAGGGTAAACAGCTGTGTATCCCCTGCTAGGTTTACATATATGTAATAGTCATATCCCCTTCATCGCTATACCTGATAAACCCATTTTCTCAGTCGCTAATTATTAAAATAAGGCAACACAGAACAACACAGATAATTTCAAACTAAATAATAATTGGTCAGAAATGACTAATTTAACAGCTTTTCATAAATAATTAGTTGAAAACTCATATGCCAACACCACTGAAACGCCAGGAGACATTTGCTTATCTGTCACAGAATACTGATGATAACTATAAATGGTCAATTTCCGATACCAACTCCTTTGTTTTTAGGGAAGTAAAACAAGTTTTGTCTGTTAAGCAAATGAATAAGCAGAACATGGTGGCGTCTGCACATGCACTTCTTCAGTAATGGATATTTTTAAAGTAATATGTTAAAACAGTTAAGTTATATAAATGCTGATATTGAAAATTGTCAGCTTTTCTTGCTGTGTCTCCTCTGGAGCAGCCCCAAACTTACTAATAAATGGGGGGAGGTGGGTTGCGGCAATGTCCGTGCGGACATTGCACAGATAGTTAAGGTAGCCCTATGGTACCTAAAAAGGGGGGCGGGGTGGGGGCTGGAACTTACACCGGATCTGTGAATCTGGTCCCACAAAACAAGTGTGCACCTTCAAACCCACTAGGCAGATGTATACCCAAATCAAAGTAGACCACAAGCCAACCATTGAACCTTTGGTTAAATGTGACCTGCTCCAGACTATATCTAACATTCTTTGCAAATATCCTTGTGCCCTACGCCCCCCATCTACCTTTTGCTGCCCTCATACAAGTCACCAGTACCTAGTCTCTCTCTCACCACCTCTCCCTTTGCCCTCTCTGTACCTGTGTTGTGTTCTCCCCAATGTTATCACTATATTTTACCATATTTGTAATTTTTATAAATCACCTTGTATGTCATCTCACTGTGCATCCTACAATTCTATGTACAGCACAATAGATACCTTATGGTGCATTATAAATGATAATAGTAATAATAAATAATAATAATATACTCTTTCTATTAGAAATGCTCCTACAATAATGAATGGAAATGAGTTTCAGGCCAAATAGTAATGTATAATTATTAGTCTTCCTACTAACAATCAATGCAGAGTCTTTAATCTACGAAGAAGAAAAGATTCTGAAGACATTTAACAAGGGAAATTGCTGTGATTGATCAACTTTATGAGATCAATAGAGCTGTCTTCTGAAGCAGTCTGAGTAAATATCAGACCAGAGACTGATGAAACGTATTGGTCTGACCTGAAGCCTGATCTATATTGGAACCTATATAACGTAACATCTCGGTAGCCAGAAAATTTCAGAACAGACTGAAGAGTCCAATCAAGGTCATTAATAATTTAAGTTTATATGTGATTCAACTTATAGTTAAATGCTAATAACTGACAAACATTCAGTTGAAATGCATGCTATAAAAACATTATTTCCCTGATAATGATATTAATAATAATAATAATAATAATAATAATAATAATAATAAATATATGGCATTTTTATAAGGGCTTCATCATTATATTTGTATTGTATTATATATTTAATATTATGTTATGGAGGTTACAATACTACATTTACAACTCTTGAACAACCCCATTTGCTGAGACAAGCAAGAATATACTGTTGCTGCAAATTAACATTTGCACTGTGGACCAGATCCAGACTTCCAGTTCCTATGCAGTCGGATCCAGACATCTGTGCCCCACAAACCACTCCCCTCGCACAGATGTTTTCCTGAAACCCATAACCTACCTTAAGTTTTAAAACTCGTACAAACTTAAAATGACGGCGGCTCAGAAGTTTGGTCGGTTCACGGTCCATTAAAATGCTTATACCATACACCGTAATAACAAGTCACAGACACTTGCAAGCGCAAATGCATTTTGAATGCATGGAAATCAGGGAAATATCAGGGAAATATTGAAAATCTGGTTCTGATCCTGTATGAGGAAATGGGAGGAGATCAAATGTGCTGCCATAACACAAGTTCAGATTCCTCTTATTACTTGACTTTTACTGGTTAATTTCCAAAGACAACCCACATATATTATAGCTCTGCAATACAGGGAATAACAATACAAAAGATCACTGTAGAAAGTGACTCAGAAGAAATCGATAACATCTATAAGATGGTCTGTCTCCAGCACTGTCACACTTTAGAGATAACCATCTCCACTTTCACTGCAGCATGAATTCACCCTTATAAGAGAGTGTATCAGTCATTAAGGGCATGCACAGAACACATGACAACTATACCCAGAGTCAATATTATGTTTCAAAGTCAACTCAGTCTGCAAATCTTCTTTTATTCTTTCTTTTATCCACTGGTAGTTCTTAGCTCCATCAAGTATATAGGCACAACTAAAGAACATTTAAATCAAAGAATAACAAAAGTTATGTTACCGTTGTTTTCTTAATTGACAAAATGACAATTTTATGGGCAAAATTTTCCAATTGTATTAAATGGCTGATTAAGAACTTCTCATTAGTTCTTCTATAAGTGCAACCTTATATATAACGTATATTGTTGTGGTAATTACAAAACAATAAAAAAATGCATTTTATTAATGGCCTAATTGACTCTGGGTAAAAAACTACCGATATATTTGTTTAATATTTGTTTAATACACACACACACACACACACACATCTATGTTGACGAGCATCATAAACACCAATATATAGGGCTATAGTTTTACCTGCTAGGAACATATTAGTACTAGTGTTAATGGAGTAGATCCAGACCTATGTCCTAGTTAAGTTTGTTAGCGTAGCGTAAGTACTATGCACTCCCCCGGGCACTCCCGTCGGACAGACGTACTTTTGCTGATTTACATCTACCAAACCCTACCGTAACCGCGCATGTACGTAGTGTCCTGACGGACGTAACTGCCTAACCCAGCCCACACTGAATGATTTAAATGCCTCCCTCCGCCTCCAAAGCGTAGTTGGAACGTAAATTTGGCTAGCGTATTTGAGGAACGCCCCTTCGTATGTAGTTACGAGAGTGTTTCTGTCCTGAGTTATGTGTCGTGACATCTGCCATGCGCATACGCAGTAAATGCTAATGGGCGAATTTACGTCAGCGGCTAGTGTAAAATCGCTAGTACGTAGGTCTGGATCTGGCCCAATGATCTTAATAACTAAGGGATAGCACAGGAAGTAAAGAACATGTACAATACATTCCATATTATTATCTTATTATTTCTATCTTAGTTTATTAAGGCACTATAAGTTATGCTAGACATAGCCATGACATTATTGCAGCATTCAGTTGGCCTGAAAACAACATTGACGCCCCATAATAATGATTGTGCAGTATCCGATATTGGGTGGGGACTCTTAGGAAAATATTGTCATAGGTTGTAGAGCAACATTAATAACCAACTTCTACCATGAGTGATCACAGTGAAATATATCAGAAGAGCAAGCAGGATGTAGAGTCTAGCATCTAAAGGAAGCATCCCCGGCCAGGATACACTTTCTGAACAAACACTATTTATGGTCAAGCACCTCACAGGGAATGCTTATCGTCATAGAAGAGAATCGTGACTTCAGGATCAGGAGGGGAATGTGCTGACTGACGAATAGGTAGCCCAATGCCGGTGGTTAGCCACTTCCTTTTACATTGCTGTTGAAAATAAAAAGTAACAGTCCAAAAACTGACACAGGTAAAGGTCCTGTGTGCCACAGCAACCAATCATAATTCACCTCTTATTTTTACTACCAACGGTTCAGTTTATTTTATTTTGCAGAGATGACCACTTTTTATAATAGAAAATATACATCTTTCCATAAATATAAAAGCATATAAAAGCATTAAAACAGCAGACAGTAAGTGCAAGAGGCTTGTTCTGTATTAATTACACAATGCTAAATGTAAGTGTTTATTTGAACTTGTACCGTCTGTTAATTGTATTGTTTATGTAACTATTTGCAGATACTATATGGCACACTATAAATAAATGTTAATAATAAATAATAATAATAATAATAATGCTAAACGTAAGTAGGTAAAATGTTATATATGAGAGCATTCAGTTTCATTATCATTAGACGTACTATTTCTAAGCAGTTAAAAGAAATAGTCTAAAAATAGCGGAGTTCACGACTATTTAACCGTCTGCTACATAAAAACTGACAAAAATAATCAACACACATGTGAAATAACATGCTGACACTGCATATTGTGCATACTGTTTGCATGGTCATTCTTAAACATTGAAGGGGAGGTGTAAAGGGGCTGTTTATGCTGTGACCACACCTTCATGGAATAGACCACACCCCTCTTTAATATGTTAAAAAGTGATTGTCGATTTTATGTCCCTTGCACCAATTATACAAAAATTAATGTACTTGTATTTCCAGCATTTGTAAAGTGATTAGAGACCCTACAAAAATGAATGAAGCCATTGAAGTAGGAAATCAGTAGTGACACTAGGCATTTATTACCACTTGATTATATTTGTCTACATAATTTTGTGTCTTAGTCTGATATATGCTACATTGTTCTCGAATTCTCACTTTGTTGCATTAGCAACTGCTATTAAATAAAATGGATGTCAGCACTATATAGATTCTGTGCTACATTTGTCTAATATAACAAGATAGATACATGCATTGATCATGGAGATGTGACAGGTTCCATTATAAAGATGTTATGTAGCCAACACAAAATAACATTTTTGTAGGAACATAAGTATACGATTAATTTAAATAGATGACCTGATGTATAGAAGAAAAAAACACTGATAAAATGCTACTGTGAAATGATGTGATGAGAAATAGGGTCAAACCAGGTTACTTTATCATCTTATGTCCCATTTGTATTGATTGATTGCCTTTTTCACTGTTTACATAGCAAAGAATAAAAAGCATATGCAAGGTTCTGAATGGTGTGTGTGTGTGTGTGTGTGTGCGCGGTGGAACCTCAGGAAAGTGCAGTATGTTATATTCACACAACTTCCACCCAGTTCATGGTTTTAAAGCTTCATTTAGGCATAAAGATGTGAGCTAGATGTTCAATATTACTGAATGCAGGCATACATCATGTATACCTCCTAAAACTTACTCCCCAAAAATCCCATTGTCATTTTCTATCTGCATAGCTGCTAGCAATTATTTTTTCCTAGGAACAGCCTCAGGTTTAAAAACATATATCATGAATATTATTAGACTTTTTAATAGGAAAAACAATATATTTTCCTGAAAGTGAACCTTTTTTCTCATGGTAGCAGAGAGGTTAGAAGGGCAGCTGACAGCACTTGGGGCACTGGGTCAATAAGTGATTGATTTATGTTTAATGAGATGATAAATTGGCAAAACAGCAAACTAGCTTTCTGAAAATACCAAGGAAAAAAAACACAGTATACATGATGTTTAGCGGTCAGGGAAAGATTAAAAGAAATTGAAGGATTTTCAGTTTAAGTATCAGCAACATGAGAAAAAGTTATATTTTTTTTCTTAATAGTTTTTATGTAAATATTTTAGATTTTTGGTTTAGGTGTCCTTGAAAAATGAAATTAGAATACATAATATGTTTGTTTTTTTTATCAAATTCATACTTTGTATAATGAAAAATGATAATGCTTCCAGAAACAGTAAGGTACATAATATGGAGAAGGCCAGAGAATGCAGGTCCGGATTCAGTTATGTAGTTTTCATCTTACGTAAGTTGTTTTAAGAATTGAGCTACTACGCGTGTGTAGTAGCTTATTTAAGCTATCTACGTACCATTTCTGTACGTAGGTTGCATAAGCGCGGTCTAAAGACAGCGCTTACGCAATCCATGTACAGAAGTGGTACGTAGATAGAGTAAATAAGCTACTACCCATGCGTGGTAGCTCAATTCTTAAAACAACGTACGTAAGACGAAAACTACGAAAACTGTGAATCTGGAATCTGGACCGCAGTGAGTTATGTTTTATAGAGTTTGTGTTTATTATCTGGAGCTTTGCTTAGTGCAGGACAAGCAGTCCAGATAGAGCTCTGTCTAACAAGACGGTGAGTTCACGGATACGATAATCCCAGGGGTCAGAAAAATCAAACGTTCTATCAGAAGTGAATTATGCGCCAATGACAGCAAAGTAAATGTGAGAAATACACCATGAATGGCTGAAAATGCAAATACATGCAGGTCGATAGAATGCATAAATAAAATCACCGCCAAATATGTTTTCATTGCTAGACATTATATGGGAACAGAAAATTAAGGGGCAGTAAAAGAACAACAGAAATGTAAATGTCCTTGCTTTAGCAGAGCATCGATTAACAGGCCTCAGAGTCTTCCTGCAATATAATAGACTATGTAATATATAGCATTCATCTATTTTATCTAATATTAATGCTTCTAATAGATGAAGGTAAAGTTGAATTTGGCACACCGTGTTGTGACTACCAACACTTATTACAGTAATTAGGCTATAAGGCAGAGGCTTCTTAGATGCGTATTCCTACAATTTTGCGCACTGCACATGTGTAGTCAACATGACTACACAATCTACGTAGCCCTTAGGCATGTAGATGAACTACGTATGGTCTTTAAAGATTGCATATAGTTTTTTAAGTAAAAGGAGGTGCGCCACGGCAGACGCCGGGGATAATTAGGTAAAGTGGGTGGGGGGAGGGATGTAAATTAGGCTGGGAGAAGGGCTGGCGTATTTTCTCTCCTTAAGAGGGAAAATAGACATGGGGGTAGATCCAGAACTACGTTTGCCGTACGTTTATTCGCATAGCGTATTTTCGTGCGCGTAAATTCGCTACACTCCCCTCGGCACACCCCTTGCACGGACTTATTTTGTCAAGATATACTTTCCAAACCCTACCTTAACTTTTTCCAACGTAACCGCAGTCATACGCACACGTACGTATGGGCTGAACGAATTTACGCAGCTAAGCACGCCCATACTGTACACTTTAAATACCACCCCCCCGCCTACTTCATGTATTTCACACGTAATTTGGACTAACGTAAAATCGGCACGCCCACACGTAAGTATTTACGTGACACATACATGAATGGCCTATACGTTCACAATTACGCTACGTTAATGTGCGTATTTTCTATGGTGCGCATGCGCAGTGCGTACAAAACAGCGATTTTACGTCTCAGCCACGTGTAAATTCGCTCCGACGCGTAGTTCTGGATCAGGCCCATGGTTAGTTAAGGTTTCCCTATGGCCCTCATAAGTGCCATAAAGCACCTAAAAATGGGGGTGGGGGAGGGGACTGGAGAAGTAGGAGCGGATACATGAGTATCTGCACCTACGGATCTCACACGTGTGAATCTGGTCCTAAATGTGTGTTTTCTTCACTGAAAAAGTATACCTTTTAGGACACATAAGGAATAATGGTTGTTTCATTTATATAGTTGTTTCAGATTGCAAGAAATATTATATTGTTTATAAACAGTATTTAATTATATTTTCACCATATTAATTTACGGGAAACAAGTGTTTGGTCTTTATTTTCACCTCCAAATGATATATTGATTTATATGTGCCCCTTTCCCCTATTACTAAATACATTGATTGCATGTGTGCTGTACAACAAATGTCTAATTGATTAGACACGTTTGTGTATTTTATTTGCAATAGGATAAGAAGCAAACTAGCCCGAGATAGCTCCATGATGCAAGAAAATTTCACAGGTATCAGCTATGTCTATGACCTGAAGTGCCAAATGTTGCCTATGCCTGATGGCTATAACAACAGAAAGTATAGATGAAAAGCACAAAAGGTCTGAAGTTGTTACTTATGTAGTATATGTTACAAGTGTGCATAATGGGGCTGATCCAGAGCTACGGCAGCCACACTAGTTACGGCGACCGTATGCGTAAGACCGGCATTTATGCCGTTCTGCGCATGCGCCGGGCAGATGTTGCCGGCGTAGTTAGGGTAACCCGATCCTTAGGATCGGGCGTCCCTAACTGTTGCGTAGTTACTGCTATGCAACCGTTACGAAAGGAAGGCGGGGGAAGGTAAGTAAATGAGGGAGGGCAGGTTAGGCCAGTTACGACCCTGTGGCCGGTATAATTACCTACTGTTACGTCGGCTAAAGTTAAGGTAGCCTTCAGCCGGCGTAACAGTGGGTAATTACATCAGCCACAGGGGGAGTGTTAGGGGAGTGCTCCAGAGCTACGCTGGCCGTACTTACAGCCAGCCGGCCAGCGTAGCTCTGGATCAGGCCCAATGTGTGGAGTGTGGGGGCAGCATGATGGCTCGGTGAGTAGCTGTGTCTCACAGCGCTGAGGTCATGAGGTCGATTCCTGGCCTTATCGGTGTGTGGAATTTGTATGTTCTCCCTATGTCTTTGTGGGTTTCCTCCTATACGCCAAAAAAAAAAAAAACCTGATGGTAGGTTAATTGGCTGCTGAATAAATTAGCACTAGTGTGTGTATGTCTGTGTTAGGGAACGTAGAATGTAGCTCCATTGGGGCAGAGACTGAAGGGAATGTAAAATAATCTCTGTAAAGCGCTGTGTAATCTGTTAATAAATAAATACATAATAACCCTGTGCTCTGATAGAAATCATTTAAAGTTAAATTAAAGCTTTCAAAGCAGGCTAAGGGTTTTCTACATAGAAAAATTCATCAACACAATATATTTCAAGATTAGGGATATAGGACTGGCTCTTGAGTTACGTACGACACCCTACTTACAAAGAGCTATGCTGGCCCGCTGTTCGTAAGTATGGCCAGCGTAGCTCTGGTGCACTCCCCGTCACTCCCCCTGTGTGAGCGTAATTTCACACAGTTACACCGGCTGAAGGCTACCCTAACTTCAGCATAACTGTGTGTAACTACGCTCACACAGGAGAGTAATCTGTCAAACCCAGCCCTCCCTTCCTAATTACCCTTCCTTCCCCCGCCTAGCTTCTGTAACTACAGCGTAGTTACGGAGCTGCCCGCCCCTTCGTCTGTAACTACGCTGTAGTTACGGACACCAGATCCACGGCACCCAGAGCCATGGATTACGCTGAGCAACATCTGCCCGGCGCATGCACAGAACGGCAGAAATGCCGTTCTTACGCATACGGCCGCCGTAAAAACGACGGTGGCCGTAGGTCTGGATCAGGCCCAAAGTGCGTAAGTGCAGTATCTTGAGGGGAGGGTGCATGCTCCCTCCAGATGTTTTGTGCGATTTACGCACATATCACACTGAACTCAATTCTGTATGTTAAGATATCCGTACAACTGGGAGGAACTTGCCCTCTGCCCACAAAGGTGGGCGGGAGGTAAGATGTAAATTATACAGCAGGGGTTGGGTTTAATACTTACTCACAGATCTCCAGTTGTACGGACTGCTGATAGCTTACCACAGAGATGATTGACAGGGGGGCTCATGCCCATCTTCCATGCAGACTTTAAGACCCCCCGCATGTATGGAAAACCTGCGGAGGTCTGGATCCAGTCCATAATTATGTATAAATTAGTAACTAGTTGAACCATCTACATTTGCCATCATTGGATATCAATATACAATCATTTAGTTTTCTATAGAAATGTGCTCAGGATATGTAAGAAAAGGAATACTGTGATCTTAGAGCTCAGTTAAGGGCTCAGGGGGATTACACAGAGCTGGGAGCAAAAGAAGAAAAGGAGTAAATCTGCACCTTGAATAAACCATGATGAACTGCGGGAGGCAGTAAATGTAAAACGTGCACATGTAGATCAGAGGTGGCATTTTTTAGCTTTTTTAGCTAGAATTTTTTACCATTTAAAACTAAAGCAGTTCAGTATTTTATGCTCTAAGCAAGATATCACTTTTTTTTATCTTGCTGCAGATTAATTTGCACCCCTCATTTTGGAGCATGGATATTTGCTTTTTTGGTTGCTCCTATCATCATCATCAACCCCCAGTCCTATTACTATTTCTGTTATTACTTGTTTAAATAAAACAAAATATTACTGACCTTTTCATTCACCAAACATTGTGAGTGTTGTATCATATAAAGCAGATTCTACTGCACACAGTTCATTTATGATTCCAATTCAACCTGAATCTAAGAATAACTAAAGCTGACCATACACTAACTGATCATCAGACCTTGCAAGTACAAGCACAATGGGCAAGTTCTTAAAAGAAGAACTAAAATAAGAACTCCTGGGCTAAACCATGTTGATTGCAGGGGAGTCATATTTCACCTGTTGCAAACAGTATTAGTGTTGAGGTGATAATTCCCAGCCCAAGTCTAAATAACAGTGTAATACTAAAGCTGCTCAGTATCTGTGTGCAGTAAGCTATTCAGAGATGTATTCCTGCATAAAAGAATACAATTAACTTGACTCCCCCCGAAAACAACATGGTTTTGCCCAGGAGTGACTAAGTTCTTATTTTAAGAACTTTCTTAAGTCTGAATCAGGCCCAATATGCCCAAATACCATAGAATGGCAAAAATGTCTTTGTTTAGATTATGTAACATATCAATCCTGCTGGATTTAACCAGTCATGCAAATATTAGGCCAAGTGTTCAAAAATTTGAGTATTTAAAATGCAGGGGGGAAATGTAAATGTTATTTATAATTATTATTATATTTAAAATTTGAAGGCTGCAACTATTAGATTTTTATTTTATATTATTAAATTCCGTATGGACAGTATTTTTTCCTAAAAATTGTCAAAAGACACTTGGGTCAATAATATGGCATGTTTAAAATATATGGGACCCAAACTGCTGATTTCACCACCTGGGCATAGTTACTCTGTTTGACTCCCTTATTAATAGCTAGCACAGCAGGAACAAAGTATTGAAAGCTCTGCTAGCCAGTAACGGAGTCAGAGTGTCTGGCTAGGAGGTGGACTAGCCACACACTGCTGTCCAGCCAATCAGTGCAGAGACTGACGAAAGGCCTGCGCAGCCAATCAGCCAATCCAGGCAGCAACCTCCTCCTTCTGCCAGGAGAGTTGGGACTGGATTCAAAGCTGCGCATCCGTGTGAAATTCACACGGATGCGCAGCGATTTAGTGCAACTGCACATGCGCAAAAGGCACAAGGAAGTCGGGTTGCTGGCGGACTTTAGTGTATCCGATTCCGGCTGCAACAAGGGGTGTGCCAGGATATTTAAATGAGAAAAGTTCAACTTTTCTCATTTAAACATTCCGTGCACACCAGTCCGTACAAGCCCTACGCATCCACCATCTCAGGGATAGTGTATGCGTAGGGGCAGCTCACCGGAGCTGAAAAAAAAAAAAGTTAGTTTAGTTACAAATTAACCCCTTCCCCCGCCTGCTCCGCCACCTGTTTAAAAAAAATAAATAAATCCCGGCCTACAGGCACAAGCATGCCCATGAATGACAAGGCATGCTAGTGCTTGTAGAACTACTATCAGCAGCCTGTCCCAAATCACTACACATGCCCATTTATTTTAAAAGAAACATACAGTGCCCTCTCCCAAATAGAGGAGTGTCAGAACTCTCGTTCTCACGATAATTGTGTCAGTGCTCAAAGGGTATAAATATAGCCCAATGACAGTAGACCTGTCATTAGCGTCGGGATGTCAGGACATAGTTTGCGTCGTCTCTTAAGGTTTTTTTTTTTTGCCAAGACCCCCCCTCCCCCAGATTAAAAGCTTACAAGACTGGACCCCCATCAGACCAGGTAAGTATTTAAATTTTTATTTTCTAGGCC